>JAVQJG010026301.1:0-26263 GCA_036024015.1 Craterocephalus amniculus
GACCCGATGGAGGAGGAAATGTCCGCTTTTTCATCAGAACAGGTCAGTCAAGCAAAATACTTACTTCCAAGCTGCTGTATGACGATGATAATGCTGCATAGAGCCGCTTTAATGTAAAATGAGAAGAAGCATTTAGTACTGACCACTTGATGTAGGACTCTTAAACATCGAAGTGTTTAAGTGAGTGCCCAATAAAGTTAAATAGATCACTGAGTTTTGATGTTCTTTGCATGTGCATTATACTTGAATTCAAAACAGGGGAAAACCTATGAATCTATCTCCTCATCATCTGTGTGAGCATTTGTTTGCATTCAGATGAGTTTGACAAAGTTTTATCAAAATATTTGGTGTAACGAATGGGACGTCCTCATTGGCTCAGAAAACACTGGTTGCAGCAACATGACCGAGCCATAAAAAGAAAAATTACAAAATGAGGTGCATTCTCCATATGAGAATTTGGAGAATTTGGCCTGAGATCGGCTGGTATCAGAACCAATTCGGATTCATGAGATGAATTACAGAAAGAGAAGGGGGAAATGAAGAATGAAAAGTGACATTGTTCACCTTTTGTACAATGATATCATCCAGTATGGTACACTGACTGCAAATGAAATGATGTTGCAACTATACAGTTTATCTTTCAACTTTGATGACTAAGGGGGGGGAATATGACCCAATTACAGCTGTGAAGAATAGTTGTGACATTTTATTGTAAACTATTGACTCATGGATGTATTGCTCAGAAAGACATGCTGTGTGTGTACCATCTGACTTTATCAGTACTTGAAATCATATCATTCAGCTTCTTAGACAGATTTTACTATTTTGAAATGTAAACATTGTATCTTTTTGGTTTCTATGTGATAACTTTGATGTGGGACTTTAAAGCCATTATCAAATCATATAACATTTATATGCAGTTTAATTGCAATTTCTACTTTTACTTTTTTTCTTTTGTTTTATCCCTCATTTATTTTGGGTATGAATTATATATAAAACAATTTCAAAGCACATCATCAGGATTTAATTTTTTTTTGTTTGTTTGTTTTTTTCTTCTTTTTTTTAGAGATATCTGGAGACATAAAACGCAGTTTTTCTTTACAAAACAAAACAACCAACTTTTCTTTACAAAACATAAATCACAAAAGACAGAATAGTCAGTGACTGAACTTCTCAAAGCTGAGATGACACTCCTCCGGTTCAAACGAACTGTTGTGGAACACAATGGGGAGCATTGTTGGAGAAGGCATCCACCTTCAGTGACTTATGTAAACACTGTTGTTCCTGCACTCACCGTTCGGAGATAACATCCGCTGTGGTCACATAAAACAGCTGAAACACTGTGAGTGACGCCCACACCTCGCCCCACATCCAGCCTTTCTAATTACCTGCGCACACACTAATCTGACAGGTGAATGTGTGCAGAGGATGTCTCAGTGGGCGAGGGAGAGGGGCTGCTTAGGGTTGACACCGCTCCACTCTTTTGACCTGCCGCTGAACTTGGACCTGTGAGTAAAATAACAGGTTCTCCAATTAGGCCGCCAATGTCTCTCTATGGGGCCATTTCTGGAAGTCTTACCTAGCCACACAACAATTAGCCCGGAGGTGCATCACAGCTTGCTGGGACTTGCAACAGATGTAGCTCCATCTAGACCTGCCCCTCCGCCTGCTGGCTTGGGCCTCTGTTTTCATGGGCGTATTTAATCGGAAAATGTGTGTACTGACTCCCTGCAATTAGAGAAAAAAACAATGTAATTGCACTGAGTGTTCTTAAAGGCTTAGTTTAACCAGGTGGCGAGGCTGAACAACAACTAATTCTAGGGTTGCCCTTTTTCTGAACGGATATTTGTGTTTGCTCACTATGCTTAAGTTGAGTTTGATGGGGACAATTTAAGGGTTGAAGCACTGAGGCGGGATGCTGTTTATTGTATCTATGCATTTAATTCCGCAGTGTTTAGACATTATGCTCATGAATATCAATAATGAGATTGATTTATAGACAAACAAATGCAGAACAAAGAGCCTGTTCTTGATTTAGAATTAACAAAACAAAACAAAAAATGAAAATGAAAATGCTGTCTTACCAAACTGCCTTTTTAAGTATGTGTACACAAAATAGATGCACCCAGATAAGAAAGTAGCTATCACATCACTGCTTCATGTGTGGACTGAGCAGCTTTTGCAAAAACTGTAAAGCATCATCATACTACGAGTCCCAGATTCTCTCTGACAAAAATGCCTTTGAAAAAAAAAACCCTTTAAAGTTAGCCCATAGTGTTCTTTACATTTTTCTTTAATTTCTCTTGAAAAAAAAATAATAAGAAAAATCTGTTTTTATTAAAATTGATTGAGATTGCAGTCAATTTTATAAGAAGAGAGAAATGGTTTAAGCTGGAAACAATATAACAAACACTTACTTTGGCTTTACATTTCATGACCAAAAGACAGAAAATGCTCAGGCAGGTTTAACTCCAAACATTTTGATTAAAATTTATTGTAGTCACTTGAAGATTTGCTCTACCGAATGGTAGAGGATGCAGTTAAAGAGTTAAAGATGCTTGTGCTGTGACTTCTTCTATACTCAAATGTATGGCGATATCTCGCAAAGATAGAAGTTGCAGAATGTTTTGCATGTCGTCTAACACAGTTAACAGCAATGCAGCATCGGGCACGCTCAGTCAGTCAACTGCCCTTCCTTACATGTCTGCCATAATAGCAGCTTGACTCAGTTGTAATTCACTCTCTTGCATTCACATATTGACTTAACTTGTTAGATTATAAATATTCTACAGGTTTAGATGAAAATGGGGGTCTGGGAGGCAATTATAAACATACATGCATAACCATGGAAATTGAAATAAAACAAGTTCTGCTGAGTGTTTTTTTTTTACTTTACCTTTTAGACTGCAGACGTGATCAATAGTGGGCAAAAAAAGCTCTAAACACTTTGTTTCCCTCTTTTTGGTAGTTGATTTTTTTATCATTCTTTCATTGAATAAAAAAAAAATATATACATATATGTATTTGATTCAATTGCAGAGACTACTGTAAAGACAAACAAAAGTTTAGCAATGCTTCCAAGAGGCTTATGCTTTTGAGTACATATGAAGCATACTTTAAGTGTTTACGTAAGGTGTTGAAGCGCAGTATGCCTTACTTAGTGCTAACCTGCACTGTTTGCTTTAGAAATCATCTGTGTCCAGTATCAGGCACTAAAAATACACTCTAGCCTATATCACTTGCATGCTCAAGGAAACACAGTAGCCCTTAGGTGCTTTATAGGCCATCCTTGTTCTTTGTACAGATAAAAATGATGAATGCCACACCACGGAGTGCTTAAATGCTTTGTTCACTTGAGTATGATTTATGGCGAACTTTGACAATGGTTAATACATTGTGAAAAACTCCATTAGCAGTGGATCTGCCTGAACTTCAACCTGCCAGAGCTGCTGTAACTGCTTGATTTACACCCGCTCAGCCTAACATGACAGTAATATGAAAAGTCATTTGGAAGGATTCTGGAGGGGACTTAAATTTGTTGCTGAATCGTTTTTTGTAGTTGTTTTGTTTTTTTTCCCCAGAGACACTGCCAAACAAACAAGCAGAGCCTGTTTGTGGTTGCATTTGTAAAGTCAAACATGCTTCAGAAAGTGGTTCAAGATGCAGATCATTTTGCCAAACCACAAAGCCACTGCACCATAAATAATATCAAGCAGAATTTAAATGGTATTTTTTTTATTAATAGCATTTAAATACATAAACACACACCTGCAAAAATAATTTTATACAAACATAAAAAAGAACAGCAAACAAGCTTACCAAACAAGCATAATTTACATCAGAAAAATACTGCACTCTCCGTATGAAACAGTGGCAAATAAAAATGAATCTGTTGTTCAAACAGTGACTCCCTAAATGACAAATCTTTGCGGGGAGAGCAAGTTTGAAGTATATGAATAAGTTGCTGACAGGCAGTTCAACTCAGTGTTATGTTAATGCAGATCTAACATACCAGTTGGAGTACTCATTCAAAGCCTGCAGGCTGAAAACGTCTCTGAGATTTTAAATGTTCAACATTTGCCGTATATCTCTGGCACAGGATGTGATTTATTCCCTCAATGGATCACGGCAGCTTAAGAGTCTTAGTGCCCTCATGGCAGAAAATCATCCTGATTCCCATGAAGAAATAAAAAAGAAAAGAAAAAAAAACTAAGATCAGGTATGGCTGAAACATTATACATATAAACTATTTTAATCCAATTTAAAACAGCAGGTAAAAATACTGTTTTACATATACATATATTGAAAACGGCATTTATTTGTACTTTATACATATTTCTACAGTATGATACAGTGTATATCTTGGCAGAAATATTCATTTTTAGCTTTGTAAAAGTAAAAATGCAAACGTTACTGAGCAAATAATGAACACGTTTGTACCTTAAAGCTGTACAACTCAACGCCGCTCTACACCTAGAAGTCTCCTGTTTGAACAGTACAGCTCTTTCTCCATTTGGCACTTGACTTTAAAAAATATACTGCATTTGATGGCTGTTTTTCCAACCCATTAAAAGCTTTCCTCTGAGACCAACAAGGCACTGTAGCCATTTCATATCGTATCATTTTTGCCAGTAAACTGATCTAGGATACAAAGAAACATGTATACTACAATAAGGCAGTGTTTGATACTTGGCAGCGCCGAGGGCTGATATGTGTGAGAGAGATCTCACAAGTGAAAAGCAGAATAAGCCGATGATGTGATATGTGTCACTATGTTGTGATTAAGGCTTGATTGACCTGTTTGGATTTGACAGATTTACACCCCCTTATATAATGGACTTAAGGCTGTAGGATTACCAGTGCAATCACGGTGTGTATGAATGTTAGCTCTTTGTACGACACCTTTCTCAATACACAAAAAAATACAAGGCTACACTTGGTAAAGACAGGATGTCACCACTGTGTTTCCAGTCAACTTACTAAAGCAAATGGCCCTAAAAACCACACAAGCTTTGTACGCTGATCCTGAGGCACTATTTGTTTTCAGGTTGGCTTTAGTCTTTGATTGGATGGTTCTTGCTTAGCTGGCTACGTGAGTTTCTGACATTAGGAGTGGCTGCTCCCGCTCAGATCCCTCCATTGCTGCGGTTGGACTGTGAGTTTCTGAATCGAGATCTTTGGGTTCCAGCGCAGATGTTTCCCCTCCATGAGCCGCCGTCACTTCCCCGGCTGCCCTCCTCCTCTTCTCCTCCTCCACCATCTTCAGCCTTCGCTCTTCAGCCTCTATTTCCTCGGTGGTGGGAATGGAGTTCTTCTTGGGTCTTCCCTTGGGCTTGGTCGGGGCCTCCTGACCTCCCTTGAGCACCTAAAATAACACACAGACAGTCTTAGTGGACTGCTCTGGTAATAAATGGCAGCAGAAGTCAAAGGCAAGGCTTGCTATTATAGTAATTAAGAGAAGACGTATTGCTGCTGGCTGCACCTTGTGCACTCATTCATCTTTAACGATTTCAGGTCGTTTTTGTTCTATGTGTTGTTGACCCTCCTGCAAAAAGTGTTTGCTCTCTCTGCAATCATCATCAGTCAAAGCACACTTAGCCTTTGCACACCCTCACTTCCTGCCATTCTGCTATCTACCATTACTTTTTGTCATTGTGACCAATACTATGAGTAACCAAGACTATCTGGGAGACTTATTTAGCAGCGAAATTCCACTCAGATTTTGGAAGAAACACCAGTTCTGAACTTAAAGTAGCTTCTCTCCTTTCCGAGCACGAACAACGCTGAAAGATCAAATCTGTGCGACAAATTCCCTCTCCGCATTCATACAGAACTGTCCATTGTTCCCAGATGGGCCAGGCTTACCATTTTCTTCCACTTCATCCGTCTGTTTTGGTACCATGTCTTTACTTGAAGCTGTGTGAGACCTAGAGACTGAGCAAGGTCCAACCTGCAGAGTTACAAAGACAACAAGCAGCATCTTAGTCACATGTTTTTGCTTTCTCAGCACAGGATGCTTTTCACCTGCTTGGAACATTACTTGCTTTGCTTGTATACATGCTTTGTCCTATTAAAAGGACAAGAAATAAATGGCAAAATAATATCAAGATGTATAACTGTACAACAAGCATGTTCATGGGATTGGCATCCATTGAACCGGTTCATCTTTGCAGCTCTCTGGCTGAATACACACCACCATTGTATTTAAAAAGTTACATAATATTGGTAGTTTATTTAAATGTGAATGGTTTGTGATCAAGTATCCTTCGTAAAGACCAGTATTACCATTATAGAAGAGCACATGTTGAAGAAACTTTAACTTTATCATTTTATCCTGATCAGTAATGTACAATTTTAACATATTTTTTACGACCATTTAAAAAGGCGTTGACTTGTGGGCTTTATGCCTAAGATTTCTTCTTACTGTACTGTAATGCACTGTACTGTAAGACATCCCGTAACTTCTTGAAATCTTTGAATCTCACATCAAAGCTACAGTCGCTCACAGAACACCTGCAGCTCAGAAGACGTGTCTGAAATATCTGTGCTGAGGTCAGTAATCCAGGCCCAACACTTTTAACGGAATGATCGGGGCTGTTTGAGCAAATCCTGAATGGATCCACCACATGTGGAGACGCATGACTAATTGTGCTATTGGTTGGTGTGTAATGCAAAACCTCAGGAAGCGGCAGATAAAGTGAACGAGGGATCCGTATGTATAGGAAAAAAGCAGAAATCGATTTTTTTTTTCTTAAGTGAGATTCCGCTTCCTTGCTTTTCACACAGCCTTAAAGAGTAAGATGAAAGGTTTTTTTATGTTCATCAACCCTGAGGGAAAGTGACTGATTTTATGTGGTGGGGAAAGTGGAAGCTGAGATTGTGCAATTCAAAAACCAATGCAACGAAGACCTGGAATTAAATTGTAGGGATTCAAATCTACAACTTTATATCTTAGATGAAGTGCATTCTTCATATGTGCGCATGTGAGAAAGAGAGAGAGTGTCTGAGTGTGCACACAGGTGGATAACAAAGCGGTGATCAAACTGTCTTTCAAATGTCACTATTGTTCCTGCACCAATCTATAGCAGGGCAACAACTGCAGGCAAGGAAACATAATTGCAGCAAAGGAAAACACCCCAATTATTTACAGTCATTAGTTCTCAATGAAGAGAAGCCACACACACTTAAAGCAGTAGAAACAGTGTTTGAGTCACTCCCTCCAGGCCTCTGCAAGGCCTCCATTTTATTTCATTCCCAGATTTTACACGGGGAAAGTTTCCGATGCTACTCAACGTGTTTCAAATATTTTCTGATGATGATACGAACGAAGACTGCGACGATAAAGCGCTAATTACTGTCATTGAGAACTGTGTAAAACCATTACTGCAATATGAAATAAATAATTAAATATCTTTACAGGATTATTTTTAGTTTGTGTTCCTCTCGCCCCCACAAGCACACATAGTTTCAGACCACAGACACTTCAAGCCAAAAAGAGGGAATAGAGACGTGAAGTTATCTTTGGATCAAAACAAACCAAAGTAAGGAACAAGCTACACCTTTGATGTGGTATTTTAAAAGGGGATTTTCTCTGTTGATGTTTTTCCTCCAGCTGGGTATTTAATTAATTTTCAACACGCTGTCAGAATCGGATATTTTGACAGGATGCAGTATTTTGGCACAGCTATTCATATGGGTGGTTGGTTTTTGATCGCTGGTTTGTACTCTGCCTCGGGCTTCTTCAGTAAGATGAGGCATGGCGCCTTTCCAGGATCTCCAGGCAAACCGAAATGTAATATATTTAATAATAAAATGTGGGCGTTTAGCCCACATATGGAATATACATTGCATAAACTAAACCGCTTGATTCCAAATATGGTTTAACTTTGCATAAAGCGCGATTTGCATGTTTACTCGCATCAACATATTTTGCATAAAGAAGCTTATTTTTGCTATTAAAGATGACTGATTTACTGCCTTCTGCATAAATATGCAATCATTGCTTCATGCAAAAGTTGACTTGCCCTTTTGGAACTTCTGCTGTGCAAGTGGGGGGAAGCTTTTTACAACCTTCATGTATCAATACCTTTCTGGGTTATAATGGGAAAATAGCCCGTAGGAAAAATATAAAAGTGAGGGACAACAATAAAACTGGAAAATATGCTCTAACCTAATGTCAGGTCCCACAAATGACCCACAGTATGGAACATAAGACACAGATATTACCATACATATTACTTCATCTTATTGTAGCAAGGTAAACATACTTTACACGCACCTGCACATGAGGGGAATGACTGGCAGTAAATTAGTGTAATACATTCCTGTTTGATTGTGTTGGCCACTCTCCCCGTTTCCCTGAATGAGGCAGTGTTTCTTTGCTGTTGGAGAACTCAGGGTTAAAAAACCGTAGTCCTGTCTCAACTAGCATGTTGAGGTAATGCCTTGGCTCCGACAAATTCACATTACATGAGACATTCCCCACGGGATAAATCAAAAACTTATGATGCTAGATTAACTACTCGGTGATAATTGCATCTGCGAATGCGCTGGGAATGTCACTGAGTGTGCGTGCTTGTCCTGAACCTTTGTAATGCGCTCTTTGGCAGTTACAGCGTGCAACTTGTCAGAATGTTACTGATATGTGGCATTTTTATGGTTCTGGTAGCTGGTACATCAGGTTTATTTAATAACTGTATAACCTTTAGCAGATCGGTTTCTGTTTTATCCCTCCTGTTGTTTAAGCTAGGAAGTGTTTTCAGCTGTTCTTTTTGTTTTTATGTGTTGTGTGAATAGTTGCAGCTCTGGTGTAGCCTTTTTATATGCACCTAAAACTATCTGGCTTGCATGTGTCTACTTAACTTATACTATTTAAATTCTCTTGCTTTTAATTTTTTTGTAATAATTATGTGTTTAAATGATTTTATTGTAATTCTTCTTGCATTTATGCTTTTAATGTTTTATGTTGAAGCACCTTGAATTGTCTTGAACCTGAAAAATGTGCTGTACAAATAAACTCGCCTTGCCTTACTCCATACTGACCTATCAGGTGTGGACAGGTACTTCTGCTTCTGGAACTTCTTCTCCAGGCCCATGAGCTGCAGCTCGGTAAAGATGGTGCGGCTGCGGCGGGGCTTCTTCAGGCGGGGCGTGCTGCGCTCCGTCTCCGACTCGCTGCTGATGCTGAGCGGCGTCTGGCTGGGGGAAGGCTCGGAGCCCCGCGGCAGCTGAGGGGAGATCAGGGGCAGGTGGGAGTGGACGGCGCCCGGGGAGGACGGTTGCTGCAGGTGGGGCGGCAGGTTGGGCGGCTGCCGCGTGATCACGGAGAGGAGCGGGTAGGCACGCAGCGACGAAGAGCCTGCAGGAGGCGAGACGGAGGGGAGAAGGCATTAAAGCTAAGTGATCAAACTAACATGTCTCCTTCTGAGTGAGGAACTTTTTAGTGAGCTCTCATGAACTCCTCAGTCACCTTGGCTGCACCATTATCGACGGCCTGTAATTGCTCAGACAGGTTCATTTTTAATTGGGCTGTGTTTGCTGTGAAAAGTGTTTTGGCTTTGACCTCCTCCGTGTAGAGGGCCGCGATCCCCATGACGCAAGTAGTGTTTTACACTGATCCTCTGATCCCTTTAAATGAATGATTATTTTTCAAATGTTGTTAAAACCGAACTGACTCTGCAACGTAAAACCACTCCAGCGCGGCCTGACGGGGTCAGTGCCATTCACAATGAGCTGCCATGAAATCTTATAAGTGAAATAATATGAAATCAGCTTAAACACATTTTTCCATATTTGCATTCTCTCTTGCCCTTGTACCCTATGCAAGCACACACATACACACACACATGCATTTTGGCTCTTAAAACATGCTGCGAAAAAGCGGCAGACGCCAGAATCAATAAAAAGCAGCGCTTGTCTGGAGCCGAGGCTGGAGGGGATGGAGACCTGAAGGGTGGAAGAAAGGACGCGACGGGTCAGCCGAAGTGAAAGTAACGTGTGCAGGAAAAATCCTCCCAGCTTCAAACATCAAGCCAGTTCCCCGTATTTACAAGCAAACAACACTGAAGCTGACAAGGAGCAGGACTGGGGAATTATAGCAGGGTGGTACAGGATATAAATCTCTTCATGAGACAACAGATAATCTAGACGCACTCATTTTGTTGCTAACAGAAAATATATAGTGAGCCTGGATTTTGTTTTTGTTTTTTTACTATATACTACACAATTCTGTATTACTTTGTTTCTATCACTTCCAGACATTTTTAAATTTTTTTTTTAACAAGTGGGAAGGAACATAAACTCATTAAATGGAGGTGGAACCTTTTGTTTTAAATTATAGTGACTTTGGAGCGCAGAGGCTTACACATATAAACTGTCTGAAAATTCCAAGTAAACATTTTATTAGACGCACATCGAGCATGACAAAACAAAACCACTGCATGTAAGTACGCATATGTCTGCTCGGCCTACACACACACACACACACACTCACATATGAGACACTGCCTTGGGCTTGTCATGACATCATGGTAAAGCAATGAGGTCATCACTAATCCCTCAATGTTAGATTGATGCTTTGCAACTAGTCCAAACAAGATTTTTTTTTACACTGCTTGTATGCTTTTTCTCCTCGTTACATTTTCATTTCTGTTGTTGTCAGTCTTTCTGTGTATATCTCATCCATGTTAATGTTAATAATAAATCATCACTGTTTGATCCCCCAAATATTTAGACTTTCACTGGGCTAGAAATCATAGGGCAGAAGGGCCAAGCGCGACTTCAGTTTGTCGTTCAGGAAATCTCCTGTCAGCAAACAGCTCCGGGGTGTCTCCGAACTGTCCCCCTCCGGCCCCTGAGGGTGTGCAAGAGAGAAAAGAAAGAACACCGAGACCAGAAGGGGGAAATGTCAGCCATCGTGGTGACTTTCCACTGACAGTGAAGCCAGCTCCCTGACATGTTGTTGACAAGCGCCAGCATGCTGTCAATAGTCTACAAATAAACTGCTTGAGTAGCTGCAGGAGTGCAACTCAGCCCCGCGCGAAAGCACCCGGATCTGCTTTATAATCTCAGCTGGAATGCAAAACCTGTAACAAGTGCTTCTAGTTACTATTACAGAAGGCATACCTCCTAATAATAGATCAAGGAGAGCGGTTTGATAAGTAATGCTAATTAAACGGCCGCTTTAAATTTCCTGAACTGCCTTTTTTTTCTGAAAGAACCTGCTTTCTATCTTAACATCTACACTCCCTCATGACCTCTTTTTCCGTTTCAGTGGCAAGCTAGAATGGGTGATTCATTGTTTATCAACGATGTGGACGTGACATTTTGCCTTCCGCTTATGCAGTTTACTATCTGCTGACAGCCACAGCGGCTCTTTATTTGTCTAATTATTTTTTTCTCTCCCCTTTTCCTTGCCATGTGCTGGAGCAAACAGTGCTGGAGCAACAGGCTGTGCAGCTTCTTTATTTGTCTCAACTCATCAGGATATGACACATTGTGCGAGCATAATGGCACCAAGCGTGCTGAGAGTAATTATTATGGCTATTTTGTGAGGACAAACTTGAGCTAAAAGCATGAAATTAAATGTTTTGACAAACGGAAACCCGATGCACCCAGAAACCTCCCTGTAGCATAAACTACTTTTAGCACTGATTAATTGCTCATCCCTTTCTGACGGCAGAACGGGAACTGTAGGAAGATGACAGGATGTAAAACATGATCCCAAACTTAAGATGGAAGATGTGTAAACCTTTTACGTTTTTGTGTACGTACTTGTGTACACGTGTGTGGGCACTGCTGTTATCAACCTTCTCAAGCTGACTTTATTCCTAATGGGGGACATTATTGTCTGCGGCACATGAGTACTTTAAAATGGGGTGAAAACTCGTTTTTGCATACTTGGATTTTGTCTGTAAGCCCTCAGCCAGAACCCCACCAGTACACGTCAGGTTTCATGCATTCATGCTTTAGGTTTTAAAACATATATTTGTCACTATGCTGTCAGTTGAGATTACACCACAGTTGATCTTAATCTCTCTCAGCTCCAACAGAAAACAACACTAAGAGCTCTGCCCTACGTCCTGCTGAGAGATGGGCTTTACAAATGAAATATCGTAACCTACAATTATGTCATTGGTTCTTCAGCAGGTCAGGGCTCATTGTCTGATCCTGCTGGAAATTACAAGGAAGTGATGATCAACCTTTTTTTGTTGTTTTTTTTTTAGTGCGCAAAAAATGGACACAACCAGCTGAAGTGTGGGAAGAAATTTTGATTTATTTTTTTCTTAAATCTCTAAATGTAAAGTGTTTGAGTGGCATCAGCCATACATAACTTTACTAATCGACTCCTGGAAGCCACATTGTGGAGCATGTTTGTCTTTCAGCGGCCTCCGCTGGTAGCAGGAGGTTATAACATCACTTTCTCCTCAGAAAAAAGTTATCATTCCCCGTTAAGGGGGCTCGCAGGGGCCAAGTCACCTCTCTATGGCCCAGGGACCTGTAAGCTTGCCAGTTTCTATATCAAGCTCTAAAAGCCATTGATGTTTGGGAATATACGGTATCTCACACCCCCGTGGCTACAAATAAGTGGTGGGCACAGTGTTCTGATATGCAGGCCGGGTTACTCTATCCATCTGAAAAAGGTGGTGCCAAAACCCATTCATAGTGCCCTCTAGCATTCAGCAATCCATATCAGAAGGATGAGGGAATTGCTTCTCTCTCTATTTTTATCCAACCATCGCTGTCATCATCAAATAGCAGTGACTTAATATTTTAGACTTTGTAATTATCCTAATGGTTTGAGTTGTCTGGACAGAACTTGATTTACTATCACCAGTCAAAAGAGATTTTGTTTTTGTTTATAGCGCATGCTGCAGCTGGTTGTCAACTTTCGGTAAGCAGCCTGTAATCCATCTATCAAACTATCATATCTATGGGAAATAATGAAAATTGTTTAAATTATAAGGCATCAGAAACAATTGGGCCAATTTGTCATTCGGTCGGCACCTTCACGCACAAAACTTTGAGACGCGCGTTACCTGCAATCATCTTTGCTGTGGGGTCACATATGCTAGACTGTGAATGACCATCCTCCCATCCGTAAACGATAAGCAGCTGAAGGACTGATTCTGCCTCAGGAAGGCCTTTTGCTGAGCAGAATACTCATCATATTAATCAAAGCAAATTAAATTAAACAGATCAAAGGTTGCAGCGTTGTAACCATGAGCTTCTAAGAGCCAGATTCCCCTTTATCTGTCTCATCTTTCCGACTGCCACTTAGCTGACTTTTAACTGCTCCACTTATCAGCTCGGTCGTTCATCATTCGCGTTCAACAAAAACCCTCCAGCATCGCTGACGTTGACTGACTGTACCGCCGCTTTATGATTCATAAGTTTTGGAGTGAGTAAGGTGAATTTTCAGATTAAGTTATTAGAAAAAGAAATTTTTTTTATTAGTCAATAAAATGATTGATCAAAATTCGTGTAATCGCAGGCTCTGTGTCAATATACTTATTTGCAAATAAATGTACATTATACAAAGGAAATAGGCTATATGATGACTTTTACATGATTATTAATACCGCTTTGTTTACGAGCCAACAAAAGCGCCTCACATTTCTGGGATCTTTCAAACTTTTTGCAAACACTCTAATTCATGTTCAAATTGATATTCTTAAATTCAAATAATTCACATTTTTGGCGTCATCTACCAGCTTTGATTTTGAAAATTACATCCCATCAGTAATTGTTTTTGTGTTGTCTTACGTCTTATTTCGTTGTTCTTGAAAAGAAAAGAGAAAAGGAAACTGAAAAAAACTCTTACCCGAACATGAATGGAGTGGCTTTGGTCGAACAATGAGAGAAGGACACACCGAGTAGAGAGAAAGTTTCTCGAAATAATCACACGTTTCCTTGGAGAGAATCTCGTCAATCATGAAAGTCTTGTAGCGCCGCCTGGCAGCCTTCAGCTGCCCGGGGGAGGAGAGCCTCAGCTCGGCTTGACAGTGCATGATCTGTCCCTGTGTGCCGTGCGCCGACTTTGCTGTGCAAAGCGTCTGGTTTAAGGCTGGCTTCGCTGTAGCAGGTTTAACCGTCTGGAGAGGCGACTGGTGGGGTTCATGCGTTTATACAAGTCATTGTTTCTATTTCAAAATGTAGTTTTGCTTTCCCTGAAGTAGGATATGTCGCCGCTGCGCAGAGCGCCACAGTGCTAATGAACTGGCTGCACTTACACTCACTACTATATAAACCATGCACTCATATGTGCTGCTCTCTCTATCTCTCTCTCGCTCTCTTTCTCTCTCAATATACAAGGCCGCCTCCCAAACTCTCTACCCGTCCAATAAACTCATACATGCTAGTTAAGTTTTCTTCCTCATATTTATGTAACCTTCATAAGAAATACATTTTATTCTGAGCCGCGTTTTCCCTGTAAATTAGCTATTGTAGCCAACCGGAAATATTGACAAATCTACTGGAATAGGACAATAAAAATGACTCACCGCGTTGTGTAATAATTCATTTAAATTACTTTTGCTAATATCGCAGCGACGCCTTGTTTTAAACATTTTTAATTGAAAAAATACCTTCCATAAAGATGCTAAGGCCTATAACTTTTGTTTCTGAACAAGTGAATCGAGTTTTATTCCTAGTTGTGGCTGCAGTAACTTCTTTTATTCCTCTATTTAAATGATAATGGTTGAACATTGACAAGTGAAAAAGACCTTTCTTTTTTTCTTTATTTCTTTGCCAAAACTTCTAGGAAGACTTTGTGATAGACAGTGGTAGTCTATTGTAGCTTATATGACTTTTAGTAATAATCTAAAACTTTTGTTCTACCTTTGTTATTGAAGCCTATAGCTTTGTTGCCAGTGTTGCATTATTAATTGTAACTAAAATATACTAACACTATTACACATGTATTTACAAATGGGCTACTAAGTTATAATAATAATAATAATAATAGGAATTAATAGGCAAATAATAATGCATTTATCACAAAACAAGGAGTTTGAAACAGTTTGAAATATTGTTTAAAATCTGAAAGCAACAAAAAAGTAATAATTTTTACAAAGCACTTCGGTTCAAAGCCGAACCAGTTCCTTACAAATTCTTTGTAAATGGACCGAGATAGCTGCTGCAGGTGTCAGTTATTATCAATCAGCAACTGCACGCGCACACCTAAGGATATAGGCTACGGTACGAATTCGTACATCTCAAACAATGCATAACCCGAAGAGATAGGCTTTAAACAAAATATACAAGTTTGTTTTTCATTGGAAGAAATACGTTTTTTACAATGCTGACACTTACCTTTTTAATAACATTAACTAAAGACAAATGTTGTATTGACGGCTACGATCGGATAAAGCTGAAGTCAATGGGAGGAAATCTCTGCGACACATTTAACAGACTCACCCGAAGTTTTCCTCCAACGGTGAAATCCTTTTTTTTTTTATAGGTTAAGGCTATTTAGAAAATTTGAACTTGAGACAAGAGGACAAGAAAAGAATGACAACATAATTTGATCATAATAAAAAGGTAGCCTATGCCTACTTGTTCCTGATCATAGAAACATTTTTTAACATTAACAAATGGCTGTAGCTATTCTAAAAGGGTAATTACTTGAAGTAGGCTAAGCGTAAATTAAACTAGTTGGTGATAGTGCCTTTGAAGCCACAGTTGTCCAAAGTGGAGGATTATAGAGGAGGAAAAATGGGAACTGTGTAGGCTATGGGAAAGCTCGGCTTCTTGTTAGACGTTTGATGGCTTCATCTAGAAGATGAGAACGGCTGTTGGTTTGTGGAGTTTTTTCTGAGGGTGTTGGATAACAGTCAGCTGCACATTTTTCCTGATAATTAAAATTTCAATACATTCTAATGAAAATATGGCGATTTAACCTCATGACATCAATAAACTGTTTATTAGTAAACAACCGAGACTTATATAATTGCCAAGTTTCCGTCGGACCATGAACTCAACAACCTTAGGCGGCGTTTTAAGCGCAGGGCATCACGGCTCGCAGTAATCTTGTCACTTGTTTCGCGTTGCAGGGCCGTTGTAGGAGTGGGAGGGGAGGCTCTGAGCTGTTTGGAAGAGGATCATTCCAGGAGACACGCTTCTATACAAGTCCACACAGCAGCGGCTACCGAGTGGTCTCTCTAATCCACCCGCTCCAGGGCTGGAGACGCCAGGCAGATCAACCAATTAAAGGAGCTAAGCCACAAACCAGAATTATAATAAAGGCCTCGCTAGTACTGACACCGAGGGGAGGATACTCTCTATTAATGCGACTTGGGAGCATCAGGATGTAATCAGACACTCAGCAGATTACAGTCAATACATGGAGCTTAGTTCAAAAGGTGCAAATACAGCTACACTTTTGGACACTGGGAGATTTAATAAAGGATACTTGTCAATACTACCGGTGTCATAGCATAAGCACTTTCGGAAGGGTAGATTACGACCCCAACTGATGATTTGATCACCACTTTGTTAGAAGCAAACATGTAAAAAGCCTCTGGTCGGGGAACCAACGCAGCAGGTGTTAAGGATGAAGCGCTGCTATTTGTAGGATGTTCAAAACTGACCAAAAGCGGTTCCATTCTCCAACCACAGTCTCAGGACACTAAGAAGGAAAGAAATATCTGCATGTTGCAAGATGAAAATAAAAGGCAGCAGTTCCATGTCAACACACGAAGGCATCCTAAATAGAAAGGTCAATAGGAGCAGGTCATGTGGCTCAGATATATTTAACATCCTAATTGATTCAATATATGGATGTGTGTGGCGCCACCTGTAGATTACTTCATGACCCCCTGAACAAGGATATTAGTTACACTTGGTCCATTTATAGGTGCAGATAAGACCGTGTGTGCATGCATTACAGCATGCAGCATCAACATACAATAGCCCATTTGGCAGACTTAGTCACATACACAAGGAGCTGGAAATAGCATTCATGATGAACAGCTATGAAGCGGCCAGATGAATGACAAAACAGCAATCAAATGAAAAGAGCTTTATAGTCATGAAAAAGTCAATTTTAAAACAGTGTGTCTTACAGATCAGAATAATAAAAAAAAGTCCACAATAAAGCTAAATAAAGCTCATTTTTGAAGAGGGCAAAGCCAAGACATGTAAAAATTAGAAAAGACTGGTGCCTTGTTGTTGTTCTGGTGTGTTGCTGGTGAAATTTGTAGCTGAAACTATTGTTGTTTTTTGCAAAAATACCTGAAGATTTTTTTCTGATTCTGTGAGCACCATTTAAATACTACTTACATAACATAAAAACTGGCCGATATCCTACTTTTTTCTTTTAAGATACATGTTTTTCTTTTTTTTTGTCATCCGAAAATTCACAATGAGCTAAGTCTGAATTTTGTTCTTGTTTTCATGACAATCTACAATCCTGTCATCAAAATGTTTGCAATATCTGTGAGGAAAAACTCACATGAACAAGTGTTTAAATTTAAAAACCCCTTAAAAAAAAGAAAAAAAAGGCATAAATTATTTGTTTTCCAAATTGGTAAGACAATGTACAAACAACCTGAGTGTACACAAAAATTTTGCCAACATAATTCAGTTTTTTTTTTTCTAAGAAAACTGTCCATTTCCATGGAAATCCCCAGTATAGCTCAGTATCTCCGCCATCTATTGTCGTGGTAGCCGCGGTCGTTCCCCCTTTCGTCGTAGTGTCTGTTTCCGCCTCTGTTGTCAAGGTGACGGCTTCCACTCCTGTCCTTCTGGTGGGGGTTGTCCCGGCCGTGGTGCTGATGACGCCCGGATGCTACGTCGTCCCCGTAGCGCTGGTTTCTGCTCATTTGGGGTGGGTGAGGTCGATAGGGGGTACTGTCCTGATACCTCTGGACGCCTCCACCAGAACTTCCAGCTCCGGATGGCTGCCTCCGCTGTTGCTTAGCAAAAGCACCGTTCAGCTGCTCAAGCTGCTGCATCTGGATCTGCCACATCATGTTGTTCATCTACAGATGAAGGAGAGGACAAATAGCTTCCAATGTGACTTCACACATATGCATTTGTTATTCTAATAAATATAAGTTATTTAACGTTACCATGGCGTGCTTCTGCAGGCTGTCAGGGGATGAGAAGGACCTCTGCATTAGGGCTGGAGGAGTGTATGGAGGCGAATTAAACTGGACCGGGGTTCTATGAGAGAAGAGCAAACAACTGTCAAATATTTATCACAAAATCATAAAACAAATGAAAATGGCAAGACCACAGGTTATACAAAAAACAGTTCTCTATTAAAACTTTTTACTTTCCGGGTTTTCCACATAGATCAATGAGTGTGTGTGTGTGTGTGTGTGTGTGTCGCAGCACCATTGGAATGAACTCCACCAGCTCAGTTCCAGCCTGACACGCCCCACAAGATGATTTATGTAAAACAAGTTCTGTTCATTCATAGCAAGAGCAACACAGAGATAGAGCAGCTTTATCAGTGCAACATCTCAATGTGACTCATCCCCCACATCACTGATACATGCACGCACACAGCTGATTGGCCCGCTCCTCCTCTGCGGGCACTATGCACGAGGCCCATCCAAAGAAAACCTGAAGCAGCGGATGTTTGGCACGAGGGGGCACTGGATGACATCTGGAGTTTAACAAAGGTAAGTATGATACAATGAGCTGACCAGATGTTACTGTTAACGAGAAAAGCTAAAAGAAGCTTTGTGATCTAAACATTATTGATATGGAAATCCTGATATTGGTATGTATAAAGTTACTGCACTGGTCGGTCCTGTAATGTCTGTAGCTGGGGCAAGGAATGAAACCAGTCGGTTCTGGTAAAAATGTCCGTCTTCTTTTAAAGAACAGATTTGAAAAAATTAAGATCGAGCTGAATATTTTCAAATGCTTCTTGTTACTTTTAAAACAGTTTGAGCAGGTGAATCTGAAGTACAATACGTTAGCCATACATGTGTATGTTTAATATAGCAGCCCAGAAAGCGTGTCTGAAAGCCTCCACTGTCCACACTCTGCATACTCCCCAAGAACCGACTCCATCAACCACCATGACATCGCAACACTGGATCCCTCACCGATTCCCAGGGGAGCACCAAAAATCGTTACCTGGTCCGCGTGGAAAACTTTGCTTTCTTGTGTTTATTTCCTGGCAGGATTTCTGCCATTTCACAACCCCTAACACTGGCTTTTGCAAAATGCCGTTCACCCAGCTCTAATTTTTACACTCAAAGCATTTGTTGTAATCCGGACAGGAAAAACACTTTAACAACAATGACACTGTGGCAGTTCGGTACTTCAGACCTGCACCACTGCAAGTAGAGGATTTCTACTGGTAAAAATGAATGCTTGCATGTCAAAATAATAAAGTTTAACAGATCAGATTTGTTCATGTCATGTAAATGGAGTGAAATCCAGATCAGAAGGGAGTGTCTTGGTGTTTTAGCATTAAAGCCAGGCTTATGTCTGACAAAGGACTGCTCGTCAGTCTTGTTCCATATAGAGAAGATAAGATAGAGGGAAGCTATGTCAGACAGAGAGACATTAAGTTACTTATTTAAATCAGCCATTATGTGTCAAAAGGAACCAAAGTTGCAGCATAACCCATATACATGATACAAACCTTGTCCAGTGTCTCAAAGGTAGAAGTAAATATCTAGCCTACGCTGAACAAAAACAAATCACTGCAAAGTTGGGAAAACACCAACAAGCTATCTATACCCAGCGTTTTGAGACGCAGTTACTGGGTCATTACATTTCTAACCAGGATGAGAGGAACAGTAACTGCCACAACTTTCCACATCTCGACAGTTTGGCGCCAACTGTAACTAGTTGCTCACTCCCCGGGAAAGCAGTGGCACTTCTCACAAAGCCAAAGTGTTGACAGGGCAGCTGCTCATGTTTGTAGCCGTTTCCTAACTGTTGGTGATCGTTCTTTGTCGGCCCTTTGTAAATTTCGCCAAATAACTACGCAGAATCTGGTGAAAAGGCTGAAACTATTATCCAAACTACAGAACATTTCAAAAAGTCTTGTTACAAGTAGTTTGTGAACTGGCAACAGTGAAGGGACGCTGTGAGAAAGTCTGCTGCTCCCTACAATGGAGTAAGTCAGAGCTGCAAAGCCAGAGAGAGAAAAAATACACAATGTCAAAATTGCTCTATTCTTATTTTAAAAAACCCAAATGTAAAAATCCCCACTATCAACACCCTATAAACCTCAACCGATGCGATGTCATCAGTTCTACTATCAGCAGGGAGACAGGCAGTCCAGATCAGCTCCAAACTATCTGATGTTTACAGTGATCATCTGATCCCTCGCTGTCATGTAAGAATATCCGATTGGCAGAAGTTGTTCTGCTCTTGCTCCTATATATGTATTGGCTTAAAACTGTTTTTGTAAACTTTTTTTGAAAAAGATGCACTCCAGTCTCTTTGTGCAAATAGGAGTTCATGCTACATACACTTTTGTAATTTTGGGTTGTGACATTCTGGACATGAGGAGAGCTACAGAAATATTAAACTCAACCCAACTAGTGCCTTGCTTGTACGACATTTCATCTCTTGCTTGAACAAAGTCAATATTGTAATCCAATTTTATAGTCCCACTGAGAACCATACAAAGCTAAAGGGGAATGGAAATTGGTCCAAGTTACTGCTGAGAGGTGGGAGAGAGACTATTTCCAAACAAACCATTTCTATAACATTCTTACCTCTGGCCGTGGGGATTTGGGGTATTTGCGGGACTTGAATTCTGTGAGTTCCCAGGACTGTTGCTATGGCTACTACCTATGATGGGATGGAGAGAAGAAAAATAATTAGTAAATGTATAATCCCTTTCCAGTCACTATAATTGCTAAGTCTACTTGTAAAAAATACTTTTCAAAAAGAATAACTCATTAATAGGCAAAAACAATTCCAACATTAAATAATAATTGTACCTCCTTTTTCCTTTAAAGCTTTGTAAATAAGGAGACTTAATAAATCGCTTTCCTTCTTTCAAATAGCTGAGAAGGTCAAGATTTGTAGTTTTGGACATGCATGTTTTACCCAATAACGGTTAATTAAGATTATGCTTTAAAAAATAAAGATAAAAAAATGCTGTTTTTCAATCAGAGTGAAAGCTGAACTTCTTGGTTCATCTACCATGTTGCACTGTCACAGTAGGATACCAGATATGTTCATTTTATTATTAAATCACGTCCGAATGGAGGAACAAGGTGGGGTTGTGAATGCAAAGAGGATTTTTCAGAAGGGTGGTAACAGCCCTTCTGACTGCAAATTTATGGGCTCTCTCTTAATCTGGCCAAAAGGCAAACCAGTTCCACAATGGCTTTTCAGATTAAGTCTGTGAGATTGCCGTCAACAAACGCTGACTGAAACCTCCTAAGTGAGGTGCCACACAATAAACACTGGATGGCAGTAAAAACTCATCATGTGCTGCTGAAGGCAGGTGCACAGAGAAGTGTTTGCCGCTTCAAATGGCCCAAAAAGACAGAGAAATTCATTTTGGTCTCATAAAATCTATTTTAAAAGGACATCAATGTTTATTTCACTCAGCGTCTATACAGACAGCTTTAAAAAAAAAAATTACAATCCTCTCAAATAATCCATCTGTAATAGTTGCAACAGTCCTTCCAGTGCAAACGACATCACAGTCAACCAAGTAGGTCTCTAGGCTAACTGCTTTCATGGGTTGCACCGCTTTCATTTGAATGCACTTCATTTTTTTTGGCTGGAGCCATTTTTAATGCATTGCTCGCAACAGCTCATTCAAATACATTCTAAGGACTGTCTTTTGTCATTATACACAGACAGGGATGGTTACGTGGGTTATTGTAAAATAAATAGATGAGGTTTAAAATAAATGTGTAGCATGAATGGTGAGTTGAAAAAGTGAATAAATAAACTTAAAGTGCTACATTGAATATTTTTCATGATAATTATAGACTTGGACTGAAATCTGTGCAAAGCTACTCTTCTATGGCTTTATAATATAATATATCCGTTAATGACAGTTTAAACAACCAGAAACATCCAGGGTTGTTGTTATTTTGTTTTGGCAGCCTCTCATAATAGTAGGTTTGATTTTGACCAAAATTAAAAATTTATTTTCCACAGATATTTTCCCGGACAGCCTCCAGGAGCAGCTTTAACATACAGAATAAGTTTGATGGACACTGCCCTTGTGTTCTGGAAAGATTCATTAGCCAGTATAAGCTCACTCTAATGCTGCATCAGAAACAAAGGCAGCTCTTTCAGGGTTTGTAGAGCTGCATAGTGTAGATGTTCTTCCTTTATAAAAAAATTATCATTACTATAAACACTTAGCAAGGCTGAACGTCTGAGGAAGACTTGACCCATGTCAGTTCAGGTGACATCACACAACCGAGGGGCTCAAATGCCTTTAAATTCCCTCCAGCTTTTCTGGTAAATGTACCTCAGACATGTGGTGAAAAATGTTAAATTAGCGAGGATGATATAAACCCAACACATAAAAGCAAATTCCAAATATTCCACATTTTACAAATTATTTCAGTTTCTGCAATTCACATGCGTGTCATTTTTTATACTGGATGTCATGTGCATTAGTAATAATTTCAATGGAATAGTAAGTAATAAGTTCTATTGAAATAGAACTGTAAATGTAAACTGTAAACTGTAAACCTAGAACTGTAAATGCTAGGCACACCCGTGCAACCAAGAAAAAGTGTTGAGTTGAAATCAAAATATTTTTGGTCACATGTACGACCAAAATGCCCTGTAACTGGATATCATAATAAACTTCCTTTAGCTTATCAAGCTACTACACAAGCATTTTAAGTCATTAATGCTATTCAAACCAACTCACTGTATATACACACGCACTCAAAACATTTCCCATGTTTCTGATATCTGTACATTGACAGCACCTAATCTCACAGGGCGATACATTTCAGGCACCCGGCAACAGTTAAGATTTCTTCTTTTGTTGTTTTATGATCGCTGGAAAACAGTCAGTACACTGCTGCATTTGTACAGGTTAAGAGTTAAAAACAAATGCAATTAAAACAAGATAAACTGTACTTTTAAGACGTGACAGTCATTTCACAAACTACTCTACTCTTTCTAGAATATAATGGAGATAGGAAACCCTCTAATGCTTACACATCTGTACCAATTGTTAATTATGAAACATTCTTAGAAAACATTTTTACCTATATATGTAAATATAATTATTTAAATACACTACAATTTATCAAATCTCTCAATCCTTTTAAGAGTAAAACATATCACCGTAAGGCTGTTACTGGGGGTACTTTGAAAAAATTTAAAAAGTCAGAGTTTAAAATAAAAATTAATACTAACCAGCATCAAGCATAATTTCTTTACTGTTTTTTTTTCCAGAAATGTTATTTAAATCAGGATGTGAATGAAACATCTATTAAGCTAAAACCCTTGAGCAAAATTTTATATATAATAAAATGTGAAAGTCTGAGTATTTACGCGCAACTTAAAACAGCTTTTATGATAAATTGGGGACAAACAAGTTTAGTTAAGTTTTTGTTTTCAGTTATCTCAAAACTCAATATTCAAGCTTGGCCCCACTTCCATTAGTCAAGACGAAAAACAAGAGACAGGTGGAGCTCTGCTGTTTGAGTCAAAGAAACTGAAAGTAACAAGAATATAGAGGTCATTCTGTAATGCACAAATTAACTGCAGATACAGGAAGGAGGGGACGGCGAATCGTGTTGTCATATGTGACGATTTTAATATTTTTAAATATTTAAGTAAAAGAATTATTCTGAGGAAGATCATCATACTTCTGACAAAATTCTCTACACAGTTTTGAAGCTACTTAAACTTTCTTTTTGTCACATTACGTATATTCATAGATAAAATTGATACAAATACGGTCCTACTGTCTACAAAATGAATGCATCACGTTTTTCATCCATCAAAGCGTGCACTCTAGGCTCTAGCAAAAACCCAGATATTGATACGAGTATAATTTTGACAAGAATTCGTCTTCATGGACGGTTGATAATATTTTTATTTTTTTTAAAAAGCCATCCCTGTAAGTGGACTGCATGGCATGCATGTCCACAAAATGAAGACAAGCCTACATCTATATGTGCTAAGCGGAGTCAAACGTTAGTCTGTCTATAAAAAAGGAGCTCACCTGATCTGAACTGTACGTGGATGTTTCTTCCGTACAGCGACGCCCCATTGAGTAGCTCCATGGCGTAAGGCACGGACACTTCATGTTTGTAAACAACAAACCCAAATGTTTTCTGTTTCCCTTCCGAGTCTTTTGGAATTTTAGTCTTGATGAGAGGTCCTGCCTGCAAACACAATCAACCCCTGTCATGCGAAAGCCTGTATCTAACGGTAGTCAACAAACGGTGATCGATTAGCGTCTGTTCAAATCAACAACCGTAGTTGAAGCTGTTGATGGTGTAAATAACCACTAGCAGTGCCATTATAACATATGGTTAGAAAATATAATTGTTAAAATTAGCCTCTTATTCCATAATCACAATTTTTCCTGACATTGGCAGAGGAGCGATGTCTGTATGCTAGCATTAGCAGTGGCCTGTTGGGATAAACAAACATTTCTTAGCAGTGAGTAACGGCAGCAGCACCTGTAGAAATAGCTCAAACAAAAGTTCCTCCGTGACTCTTGCATCCAAATTTCTCACAAAAAGAGTTCGGTCTGCTTCGTCCCCTATTCCCATTGTACTGGAGCCAAAGTGAAACCCTTTTTGTTATGCCACCGCAAGCTAGCCTCAAAAACACTGCGACACTCAAACGGAAGGCCTGCTATGACGTAAAGCGGAAACCCGGAAGACCACAATTTCTTTTTCTTTTTTTCGCCCAAATTTTATTTAAAAAAAGAAACTTTACAATCTCTGGTGGTGGCAGCATAGCCCGTGGAAGTGAGTGGCGCTCATTCACTCAAGGAATTAGGGAAACAAGACAAATAAAAACAACAAAAAAACATGGGTGGTTACAACAGTCTTAGTCAGAATGAATTAATCATTAAATTGGATATTCAGTCACATAATGTCATAATAATAAAAGAATATTAAAAGACAATAGCTTTTAATATTGAAGATCACATGAAGAGAATATAACATATTTTAGGCCTAAGGTGTTTTGAATCAGATTAATCAATGAAGGAATTGTTTTACATAGCCTACCTTGTAAATTTTGACAAGGAACAAATGAACAGTTTTTTCAGTTGCAGCACATCATCACCAGCACAATTTTGAGAGCACAAAGGACATACCGGCCGGGAGATGTTGATGGGGCTGTAGGAGGACTACGACCTAGCTGCAGGACCACTGTCTGCTCCTTTGTATTTGAACGAACAGGAGCACTGCCAGAGCCCTACAAAATGACCTCCATGCAGTAGGCCACTAATCTGCATGTTTTGTCTCACCTTTTAGAAACCGACTCCATAAGGAGGTTTGTGGGCCCGACTTCCACAATTCAGGGTGGCGTCTGTGCCCAACACCCCGACTGGCATATGCCAAGAACACCATTGACATATTGGCCATTGGCACCCTGTGCTCTTCACGGATGAAAGCAGGTTCACAGTGAGCACATGTGACAGACGTGTGAGAGCCTGGAGACGGGGTGGAGAATGTTCTGCTGCTTGCAGCATCCTCCAACAGAAACAGTCTGGCAGTGGCTCACTGATGGTTTGGGGAAGGCATATGCTTGTGTAGCCCAGATGTATTTTCTGTTCCTTTATGTTCACCTTTTCTTCTCTGGCTTGTTCCTGTCTGGGGTTTCACGGGATTTGTTATATCAGGATTTGTTATGTTCTCGTGAGACTTCGGGTGAGCCTTCAGGTTAGGCTGCTCATATACACCATGTGGGTTTGAATGGGGTAGGAGGCTACATTTGAAGCTGCAGCAGGTAGGCTTCTGGCCCTTAAACTCATATAATACTCTTCATATTCAGTGTTATTGACTGGTATGCCTTTCAACATCTAGGTATCTTCAACTGAGCGCCTGAACAGCCATTGTTACTTTTGATAAATGAAGAGGGAACTGGTGAGTTAATGTTTGTTAGCCAGATGCTAGCATGCTATTGCTAGCCTCTGGGGTTTTTGTGGTGTGTGATTAGTGCTGGCGCTAACTACACTGCATTATGATTGAAATGTTTGCAATTAAGATGTATATTGAAATGGGAAGCCCCTGTTTATGTATTTTGTATTTTAACTGGAAAGAGTGCTCTTATCTGATTCAGAAAATGTCATGTTTATGGATTTATTTTGATGAAATGATTTTGG
>JAVQJG010026319.1:0-23128 GCA_036024015.1 Craterocephalus amniculus
AGATAGATAGATAGATAGATAGATAGATAGATAGATAGATAGATAGATAGATAGATAGATAGATAGATAGATAGATAGATAGATAGATAGATAGATAGATAGACAGAGCTCTGAAAAAACCCCTTTAAAATTCAAGTGACAACATTAAGTTTATCCGTTGGAAAAATAAGATGTTTAAAAGTGATTTGATTAATGATTTATGAATGAATGACTTGTTTTGCTTTATATCTTTGCTTTTGACTCATTCTCATTGTGGTGACTGTTGGACAAACTAGAGCTTAACCTTTATGCAAGTTATTCTGTGAGAAATTCACTTGTCCTGGAAGAGTGTGTGTGTGTGTGTGTGTGTGTGTGTGTGTGTGTGTGTGTGTGTGTGTGTGTGTGTGTGTGTGTGTGTGTGCTGCAGTGAGGGTGTCCTTCGCATGGAAGAGCTTCTGGAAGTGTGTGTGTCTGAAAATGAAGATGTTGCTGGCTCTTTGTCGCAGTGTTATCAGGATCAAAGCTGGGCAAGAACGCTCCAGAAAGCACATGCTGATGTTGCACGCAGTGTTAATGGCCTCTTATGGCTCCCATAAATAATCAAATCGAAAGCGTTTCTCTGCTTCGCACAACATTTTGTGTATTCCCAGAGCCATTCTTAGTCTTTGACTGGTTTAGAAATGACTCTGCGTTGCTTCCCATCACTGTCAACACTGCTGTGTTGCGTTGTTGTTAAAATCAAGCAAGTGCATAGAATGTTTTGTTAATTCACATTTAGATATTACAACTTTAGTTGAGTGGGATATCTGCAGTGAGTGTTGGGTGGAGCCACTGGGTGTCCTTCACTTATAATGCTTCTTGGCATGAATTAGTTGGGATATTTTACTTTTCTGAGCTGTATAGTCTCTGGGGAAAAAACAACCCCATCTTGTTTGTATCCTCCCATGTACTGTACCAGTGGGAAATTTCTTCTCTATTTGTCTGTTCTCTTTGCTTTTTTCAGAGTTGACATCTTTTTGAATCGCTCTTTGTTGCTTTTCAAGCTGTCTTTTTCCTCTTCTATTTAACTCATAGCTCTCTCTTTCTATCTAACATGGAGTGCATTAGCAAGTCTTTAAAACTGCTTTCTGTAGTCTTGGCCTGGCCGGCTCATTTATCATCACGTCCTGCACTAATGGAAAGAAACTGTTGTTAATTAACCCTTGTTGCTAACAGCCACAGTCTACACTACTACCACCTCTCCAGCGTGCGTTATCGCCGCGCTGCCTGCCTGGAAAGCTAGCACTGGCCCCAGGTGCTTCCTCTCGCTGCAGACATGCATTTGAGAGTATTACTCAAACCTCTCATAGGTTTTTATCTTAAATTGAATTGTTGAAGCAGACGTTAAAGAGCCATACATCACCTGGACACAGGGAGCTGAAAGGGACAATCTGCAGCCGTGTGGAAGCGGAGATGGCTGAGCGTCTCAAATGCATCACTGATGGAATGACTAAAGGCTTTGTTCATAAATCCACAGGAAGAGGAAATCATGTTGTCAGCTTGTAAACTCCATTCTGTTCATGAATGTGTGTTTGTGTGTGTAAATTAAATTTTAGACTTAAGAAGGTGACCCTCATTTATCCTTCCTCAGCCATGTTTCATGTATTCATGTCTTTCAAGCAGAGCATCAGAAATGCCATCTCTACCTGCTTGCACTTCTTAAGTCAAATGAGATCTGTTCTTCTATGTTCACTTTTTTAATCCGACATAAAAGGCCTGTAAACACCCCCCCACCCCCACCCCCACCCCATCCCTGCATATAGTTTGTCATTGACTCTTAAGGAACTGCACCTTGGGTCTGTTCATATTAAGTCGTAATGGTTTCTTCTTTGCTCCCTGTATGGATTTTCTGTCCTGTAATTCCTCAGGCTGTCTACATGCGATGGGCTGTTCAAATCTAAAGCTGCTGATTGCAGCGATATAAGCTCATCTTTAGTCTGAGAATGGCAGAGAAACACTGAAACGATGTCTTACCTGGATTGGATTTACAGAACTGACGAGACGGACATGCATGTTCAAGTTTAGACCAATATGTGCTGCGGTCAACTTGAAAAGCAGTTTGTGTGTGTGTGTGTGTGTGTGCGTGTGTCCGTATGTGTGTGTCTAAGCTGTGTTTCCTTTTGTTTTGGACTTTTAAGTGTAAGCAGCAGCCAATTTATTTAGAAAAAGTTGGAATGTTAGCAGATACCAGAGGGCCAAACTGACTAGCATCATTCTTCAGATTCATGGTCCAACCGATATTTTCTTTCCTTAGATGAGGATGTTGTGGCTGCTTTTCATCATGCCTGCGTGCCCCTTGGCTCAGCGATCAGAGCCCATGTTTTCGGCCATAACGAAGACCGTCCTTCCTCCGGACTATGAACACAACCCCACCCAGCTCAACTATGGCGTGGCTGTCACTGATGTAGACGGAGACGGAGACCTGGAGATATTTGTAGCTGGGTGAGGAGAGTACAGAAAACACCTGATGTCACCTCTATGTAATCACAATGTTATAATGTCTGTGTCTTTTTTTTATTATGCGCTATTCCATTTGATTATTAATTTCTAAACACTAATATAAAAGTCAAATGTCAATTTTCCCAGCGTAAATGTGAAAGACCAAGGTAGAAAAGCTGAGAGATGATAGTCAGTAAGGTGCCCTGAGGCTCGCTCAGCTGAGGAAAATGGATGTGATTGAATAGAACGCCATTGATGGGAAGAGTTTTGTGAGCCTGCTTCTATCCAGTGAAGCAGCGATGACTTTCTCAATGCTTAACAGAATATAGATGAGCCAAAATGAGTGTGCTTACTGTCATTAAGCCAAAACATCCTATTCAGCAGGTATCCAGGGCAGGAGCTCATCCCACAGCTTCATAGAGGATATAATTTAATTTGCCATTAGAAGAATCTTCGCATGAATTGCTTCTATATAGTTAATTTTACACTATTACACTGGTGTTGGCGACCTTCAGTACTCATACGGTAGCACAATAACAACTTTAAAAGTTGATTTAATCTATAGTTTATTACACACTATTTAGAGATCTATCAACTAAATAAATACATTTATTTAATCTAACTCAATTTTCTCTTTAAGCATTTGCTTTACCTTTTTCTCTCGCAATATCCTTGTTTGTTTCCTGACAAAAATCTGGATTTACCCCAATTCCAGTTTACAAGACGGAGGATTTAAAACTTAGAATGATGAGATAGATGGTTTTAAAGGTTTATCACAGATCTTTCAGTATGAGTATTGTTATTAATATATTTTTTAAATCTTTCACTGCTTTCTATGCAAAAAAGCTGAGCAGCAGTTAAGATTTAGAAATGTTTGCAACAAAATTCGACAGTTTGTACATTTTGTTTGTGTGATCTGTGGACTTCCAGCCAAGTCTGAGTAACGTTCATTTATATTGATCAGATGTGACAACATAGCAGACAATAATCTAGCAGTGGGAAAGTTAAACAAATCTCCTGAGGAAAGTCTGGGATCATTTACACAGTTTAAAATCATGTTATATAATAATAACAACAATAAACCAAAATATTAAACAACTTTTAAAAAGCTGCAAACATGCATTTCATTTCATAAATAACTGTCTAACATAAGACAGGCATTTGTCTCTATAAGAACATTATCTGAACTTCATATTCATAATCAAGCTAAAGGAATTTCAAAAGAATTTATTTCACAAATACTGGTACAACAAATACTACTATTACACTACTATTATATATACTACTACTACTAATAATAAAAATAATAACAAAGGCAGTTGTTATTAGATTTTTTATAATTTGTTGCTTATTTTATTTACTCTTACTCTTACGTTTACTCTTATGAGTTAGGATTTTGAAAATGAACATGGTCAGGATTTTGTGGCACAATGGCAAGGTTTTGACATTCTGACTTTTTGGACCAAGTGGATTTGTTGATCCAGATAAGTGTTGGCGGCATGTATCTGACATCGCTGATGTGAAGTCAGAGGCTGCAGATCCACACTTGAATAAGGTTTTGTTTCTTCTGCTTAATCAGCCTCAAACAGAGCAGCAGCTCGGTTCCTCTGTGGCGTGTAGCATTCACATGGAAAATATTTCAGTTTGTTTTTCTTTTATGGTCCTGGACCGCACAATTTTTAGCTGCAAAGAACTTGTCAGCTGATTAATGAGTATTACTCAGTTTAGAATAAAATAGTTTTTCGAAATGACCAATACATGTTTCTTAATATTCCTTAAGTGGAAACACTAGTATATAAAATGTGAATCAGTATTTGTTCAGCTTGACAAATATGTGTTGAAACTCTCAAGGTATATATTATGGGGTCCGACTGGGGTCTTTATTGACTTTAGAATGACATATTAGCATCATCTCAAAAACATCAACGACAGCCAAATGAGACCAGAATAAATATTACTTTTTTTATATGTAGGATAAGAACTGTATTTTAACCGGTGAATTTATACAGTTTGAAAAAATATGTATATGACTATGACTGCCAGCAGGCTGGAGGATATGATAACGTCTCCATTTTAACTTAATGAGACACTTACTGGTTTCTATGTGTGAAATACTTGCACTTGTGCTCTTGTTGGAAATTGGCTAAATTTATTTACAAAAATATTCACATCAGTTATTGGCACAATTTCTATAATGTATATCCCAACTTATTTTGCTGCAGTCTTCCCTCCCAAAGGACAACATTGCTGTCCCATGTGCGATCATCTGAGTATGCTTATCCAACTTTCATTATAAGGTTGCATTCAGTCCTAAATATTGTTGAGGTTGGAACTAGAAGGCTGAAGTCTAAGGGGCATATTTTTGGATGGAGAAGAGGAGCTCAAGTTATTTGGTGTAAAAGAAGATGCTGACAGTAAGGTTAGACAGAGGCCGATGAATCCCTGTGCCAACCCGTGAGGGGTACAGAAAGTGATTCTGTCACATAAATGAAGAAAAACAAATCCATCGGTTTTAGAAAAATAGAAATATGCATGACAAGAGCCCTGAATGATTTTCAGATTTCCTACAAATGATTTAAATGATCACATTTTAGTGTTTTTCAAATGCTGAGTAATTTTTTCTTTTCAATAATTTTTCCCCACATACCAACCAATCCACTGATGTCCACTGATGGCAGCGCAGGCTGACACATTTGAAACTGCTGTTTTGTAAGAGACAGGCACATGAACATAGGGGTGAAACAGTGGTTGGTTGTAAAGCAGCCAGTTGTCTAAACTAGGAAAGAAATATTTTGAGGGGGGCAAATACCACGTAGACTAGGACTGGTAAAACAGGTGAAATCCTCTGTAAAGTTTTAATTTAACTGAAGAAAATTGGGGGAAAAAGATATTTGGTTCGACTTAATTCTGCATTTTAAGATAAATCTAGTACAGATAGGTTGGGTCATTTTTTAGGCAGCATGATCATTTTCACCTAATGAATAATAAATCTCAATGTAACAGTTGCTACTGTATGTCCCCTGTCAACAGCTACAATGGCCCAAACCTGGTGCTAAAATACGACCAGGAGAGGAAAAGGCTCGTCAACATTGCTGTCGATGATCGTAGTTCCCCGTTCTATGGCCTGAGAGACCGACAAGGCAACGCCATCGGAGTAACAGCATGTGACATAGATGGGGACGGGCGAGAGGAGATTTATGTCCTAAACACCAATAACGCCTTCAGTGGTACAGTAAAAGTTGATGCAAATGCATACAGTAGACACACACTAATTTCTCACACAACAAAGCTGGCGAATACGTAAGCAGCTGCTAGGCTTATCTCATCTGAGTCTCCATCAGATAACAGATAAGCTTTGTGCTGCCATTAATCATACAGAGAGCTTGCGGAGCACACTCAGCCATCTCTGTCATTTTTATTAAAACTCCTGCTTCACATTTCCGCTGCAAGACCCTGCTCCTCTGTTTCTAGTTAGTTCTTCTTTTGCACTGTCCGTCTTTATCCTTTGCTCCTCCTGAACTTTGTATTCTGCCGAATCCAGGTCCAGCAACGTATTCTGATAAGCTGTTCAAGTTTCGTAACGGACGCTTCGAGGATCTGCTGAGCGACGACATCAATGAGCATCGAGACGTAGCCAACCCGATGGCCGGGCGCTCAGTGGCCTGCGTGGACAGAAAGGTACGACACCACGCACACATGCAGAGCAGAGCAGAGCGCAGTATGCAGAAACAAAGCGCACACACAAACTCCTAGTGGAGTCTCCAGGGTACACGCATGGACGCTCCTGTTTGTTTACCAGTGATAACTCATGCCCTGCCTACACCGCCCTTCTCAGCATGCGCTTTGACAGTTCATTTGGGGAAATGGTGAGCCATTTTCTCGCCTTTGTCCATCGCGCCAGTGTAATTACCGAGGCAAAGGCTCGTTTGTTTTACAGAACATCTTACGAGGAGGGGAGTGATGACTGCACACTCCTGCTTTCTGTCGGTGGCGTCTTCTCTCTTCCTCGCAGCCCGCTTTTGTTTTCATCCCTTTTTTTCCCCCCCTCCTCCCTCTGACTGGCACACTCCTTCTTTGTCTCTTATCGCGCGCACACATACAGTTCTCACTTCTAATCAGGGGATGGGATAAAGATGGTAATAGTGGGAAGAGGACAGCAGGGATTACAATAGATTTTTTTTTAACCGAAGTCCCATCTCACTGAGCACTGATAGGATGTTCAGGTGCCGAACAGATTGGAAAGATATCTGTTGTTAATGGCGTAATTCTTTTAGAGGAAGCCAAAATCTTGATGTGTGCTCTAGCATGTCAGTTCAAGCCGATCGACTGTTCCTATTGCTGCACATGTTTTATTAGAACATATTTGCAACAACAGCAGAGGGTAACACGGGCCAAAGCCGAAGCAGTCTGCGTTGTCAGCTGGGTAGCTAATATGTGTCATCTCTTTTACTCATAAATAAAGTGTTATCTTTCAGCAAAAAAAAGCTGCATTTGTCATCCAACTACTCTCCTGGTCTCCTTGAAAGTGGCATTCCATTATTATTCCTATACAAACAGATGAAGGCGACATATTGAAGGGTTTCACATTGAACTGATGGATCCGTTCACTGCGAGCCGTCAGCCAGGAGGAAATAAGTGGCTTTTAGAAGCCCAAATAACTAAAATACGTTGCAATAAAGCAAGATTTAAAAAGGTGGATGTATATTTCCTGACAACAAAAGATTGACGTTGGAGGAGAAAGCTTATTCAGGCTTTTCTGTGAGAGCTGTTAGGATTGATAGAAAGCAACCCCTGCACTTACATGCACTTTGCAGGCATGCATGTCGTACTATTCACACTGCCAATCCAAATGACAGAAATTAGCCTTGGGTGAAGACTTATTGAAAAATCGTTGACTTTTAAATTTGTTCAGTAACAGCCAGTGGCCTTCTGGTCTCCTGTTGTAGTTTTCCTTGTGTGTGTTGGTAAGTGTGTGTAAAACGCACTTCTTACAGAGCGTTCCGTTATGTGACATTTATATAATTCACACTCATTTGCCTTACTTGTCTTATAAAGATATAGTTAGGTGAACACAAATGGTGAAATGGCTTGTGTTTATGTAGGTTTGCATATGTGCATGTGTTTGCACTGATGGGAATATGTTTGGCCTGGTGCGAAAGCTCATTGGAATCGAATGTGTAGTCTATTAGTGTGGTTCCGTCTGTGAGTTTGTGTCTGCAGGGACTCTGGCTGATAATGGAGTGTGAAATTAATCTCCAAAGGGAGGCAGAGCGAGGGAGACAGGCTGAAAAAAAAGGGGTAAGGGGTAATAAACAGTGTAAGCGGAGATAAAGCGGGAAGGAAGAGGTTTGATTAGGAAAAGGTGCATAATATTTACAAAGAGGAAAATAATGAAGAAAGATGGTTTCCAGGAAGCCTGGTGTTACATATGACATTAAATCCTGTTTTAGTCACGTAAATACCACTTTGGTTAACTTTTAAGATATTATTTGACTTTTTAAAAGTAAAAGTAAGCAAAAAAATAAATGTTCCAATAGTTTTGAGTTCAGCTCTACCCATCTTATAGTTTCACAATAAGTTACAACTTATTATCTGTGTAATGGAAATATTCAAATTTTTCTAAATTTTTCAAAATTAATTTTGTGGTGGAAATCATTTGGTGTTGTTTAAAAATCTTACACAAGTCTCTTTATGCTCGTGGAGCTGTAGAGACTCTCTACAGTAAAATATGCAAAGCTACATTGTGATTGCTGCATGAGCAGGTACAGATATTCCTCTGTGACATCCATAACTCGTTCCTAGCATTTCTTTTTAAAATATCCACGTATCCAAACCCTCATTTGTAAGTAACTTCCTAGACATCATGTAGCAAAATCAACGGAGGGAACAGACATGGTTTTGGATTACTTTTTGCTCTGTTATCTTTTATAGCAACCAAGGTGAAGAGTGATTCTACAGGAAGACAGTGAAAGGCAAAAAGGCATATGCTGCTTTTAAAAACTTTTATAAATTAATTATTAAATAAATGAATGATCATAAACGCTTCCCCTGAGCAGTTTTACTGGTGATTCCTGTGGTTGGACCTTGCATACGCTAAAAAGAACAGTCTTTTTGGTTCAAATATATAAAAAGAAATGGTGTCTAATCATGTAAAAACTACCAACATTTAAAGGTTTCTGTACAAACTCAACATCATTTGCTGCAGTTTTTGGTTTTCTTTCCTGGGCTATGTATACATGATTACACAGCGTGTGATTAAATCGAAACCACATTTATTTTTGTACAGGGTACGGGCCGTTATGCTATCTACATCGCTAACTACGCCAGTGGACAAGTGGGGCCTCATGCTCTCATTGAAATGGATGAAGCGGCGAGTGACCTTTCACAGGGCGTTGTCGTTCTCTCCAACGTGGCGGCGCAAGCTGGAGTCAACAAGTTAACTGGTGGGTATGAAGAACTGATGGTGGTTGTGTGAAGTAGATCATGGTGCCATGGCACTACTAGACACTGATTTATCCCGACGTCTGCAGAGGAGCATGTGCCCGTTGTTCCCATAGAGTCTGAAATATAGGACTTTAGTATGCAGAGGGAGCTTGTCGAAGAGCGAGTATGAGAGAGCTGGAAAAGTTCTAGACAAGAAGAAATGAGAAAAGGAGAGAGGAAGAAAAGAGGACACCCTGTCAGCCGTTTCCTCCAAAGTCACAGGGAAGTGGAGGAAGGATGATGTGAACATACATCAGAGCTGCTCAAAGATGGCATCTACCGCAGCTTTACCGAAGTTTTTAAAGTGTTTTGTATTTCATGGTTAACCAAGTATGTTGAAGGAAATTTGCCCAAAAAAACAACCAAATACAATTATGTTCTGTGTACTATTTTTAGATAAAATTTATAAATGTGTTAGAAAAAAATCTGTCCAGTAAAGTGATCAGATGCTTTCAGTTTTGTTGTAATCAGAAGAATTCCTCTCATAGGATGACACATATGCTGGAGATTATCTTTGAGTAACAAGTAACTCTGAAAGTCATCAAAACCTCAACTTACTTCCATGGATCAGCTTAACTGTGTTTGATGTATGTGGAGCAGAAGAGTAAATGCCAAAAAAGCACCAGGATTTGTTTTTCCATAAATGAGGGCATCATCAGTTTAAAAAAAAAGGCTCCATCTGTGATACTTCCTCATAACCACTGCAAAGTCCTTGATGCTGATGTTCCAGTAAGTTCGGAAAATGGGAGATGACTTTGTATAAAAGAGCGGCAGAATGAATCTTCATCATCTTTGGATCTTTTTACATGAAGGACATCATCTGATCCACCGGGGGAGCAAAGTGAGCTGGCTCAGAATTACTATGAATGATGTACGGTAGATGGCTTTGTCATCAAACTGCAGTTAATCGGAGCAGAGGGACAGCCAGTGAAGTTGTATATCTGATGGTTACATATCTCTGGAGAGACATTAGTGGTTTATGGCCGTAGGGGGCGAGTGATATTTGTCTGGCCTGATGGAGCGGGCCAGTAAATCAGGAGCGAGTCCTGGCTCACAGCACTGACTCCGCATACAGGAAGGGCAATCAAAGCCCTTTCGACTACATAATTAAACTCCGCTGGTCTGAGATGAAACACTTCAGTGAGACACTTCACTTTATAGAAAGTCATTGGAAAATCCTGGGGTGATATTGAGAGTGTAGTGAACAGTCACAGACCTCTTTTCATAAGGAGGAAATTACTGTTAGCTTTTGGTTAATGCAAAACATTCTCAGCATGCGTCGCATCACGGTGCTTGTGTGTTTGTTCTTACGCTTCTGTTGTGGGTGTGTTTACCTGTGTGTGTGTATGTAGCCCATCAGTGTCTGTGTCAGCGGAAAGACTTGCCATGCTCAGAGTAAATGGCCCAGAAAGACTGTAATGATCTCTTACCATCCACTTCTGCCATGCAGCTGATTTTTCTCCCTCTTTCCTTACATTGTTTCACTTTTTCTTTGCTCTCTATCTGTTTAGCTGCCTAATTTTCTCTCACTGCGAAGCCTCATCTCGCTGTCCTCATCTGTGCAGGGGGAAGAGGTCTGGTTGTGGGGCCCATTGTCAGTCAAACTCTATCGGATGTCTTCTGTGACAATGAATATGGCTCCAACTTCCTGTTCAGAAACAACGGAGACGGAACGTTCAGTGATGTGGCGCAGCAGGCTGGTAAGAGCAGGTGGAGTTTGAGAGATCATGGCCTTGTAGATAAGTTCCTTTTGTGACATATCTGTTGCAGAAAAATACACAAAGAAGGATTTCTTTGTGCAGTAATGCATATTATTTTGTAATTTTAGGTGTGGAAGACCCCATGCAACATGGCAGAGGCGTGGCTCTGGCAGACTTCAATCGTGATGGTAGGACAGACATCGTCTATGGGAACTGGAATGGACCTCATCGCCTGTACATCCAGCAGAATAGCCGCAAGCAGAAATTCAAGGTCAGCCCCAAATATGTCGAAACCACACTACAAACACACTAACTAAAAAAAAAAAGATTTTTTTTCCGTCAATATTGGCTCAGTTTGCATCAAACTGACATAGTTCAGTGCCTTGAAGGACCAAATGTTCATTTTGAAGTCAGTCATCATACAGTAATTAGGACATGACAGTATATATATGTTTTAGACAGTGTGTGGGCTTAGTGTAGGGACAGAAGTGGTTCTATGAAGAGAGAAAGCAGTACTCACAACAACTTGCCTGCAGGCGTTCTCAGTGAAATGATGTGATCAAACAAGATTTTTCTTTTTTTTTTAAAAACAAATAATCGGAATATGCAATAATAAGTAGAGTTTGCAGTTTTACTCAATTTAGTCCTGATTTCAGAGGAAGGATAGCAAACAAGCAGTAAGATTAACAGCTATGAGTATGGATTCTTACAATAGTTTTGGCACCACACAGGTCTGCTATCTGAGGAGAATGATCTGAGGAGCTATCTGAGGATCAAAGATCTGGGTGTTAGGGAATATTAATATCAGGTGACATCTGAGTTATGAGTAATTTTCTCTTCACACATTTAGATACTGCAAAAGTATTTTTGCCAGTTAATACTGAATTTATATCAATTCTTACTGTTTAGAAAGAAAATGTTTAAATCTTGCCTTTCTGACATAAAAACATTTTATAGTCTTTACACAGAACCACAGAGACACTGTACTTTATAAAAAAGATTTTATTTGATGGTTATTGCTGTTTAGGGAAATGTCCAATACCACTATTAAATCAATGTTGGTAAGTATGGTTTGCAGTTGATCAGACTGCCAACCATGAAGTTCCTTCCATCATGATCGCCATGGCTGGTTCTGATTGGAAATATGTTGGAAGTTAATTGACCATTATCCGATCAGATAAGATAGTTAAGAAAACACAGAAACATTCAATGTAATGCTGCTGAAACTCTGTTTCCACACAATAGTGACAAGATGGCCACAGAGACGTGAAGCTGTATCTTTATGCATATTAACCAGGCACAAATATTTCTCCCCTTTTTTTGCTGAACTGGCGCAATTTATTTAGAGTATAGCTATTTGGAGGGTTCTGGGTGCCATTTTCTCTATATACTGGATATTACTTTATGTTTGCTTTATATATCTATATTTATATACATAAATATGTATATTATATATGTGTATTTTACTGTGGGTCAGGCAAATACAGACACTCATCTTACTTCTGTGTAAATGTTCGATAAAGTTCCAGGATTTGCTGGTCAAATTTAACATTTAGACCAGTAGTGTACTGTGCAGGCAGTTTTTAGGTATTTTAAATCTCATCAGATAAATGTGAGCTCATTTCTTTCTAGTACTTGCAGGCAGGATAATCCAGAGTAACCATCACTCACTGATCATCAGCAGTGTTTAATGATTCACTCCATCAAATAATGTATTAAAGCTGCTGATGTAGGTGTTTTAGAGAGACAGAGTGAAAGAGAGAGAGAGAGAGAGAGAGAGAGAGAGAGAGAGAGAGAGAGAGAGAGAGAACATTGCTCTCTATTCTAACCTCTTTGACTGAAATCAATGTCTAAAGAGCAAGCAGCATAAAAACAGCAAATCTCATCTATTATCAATGTGAATCACAATGTTATCAGCACTAACAGTTGGCTAATGAGTTAGCACCACTCACCGCGGGTCCCACTTTGTGTTTAAGTGGTATTTAAAGACGCATGGGCAGTGATTTACTTGATCAATAACTCTACACACAGCTTCCTGCGAGACAGCCAACAGCGTGCATCTGTTTGCGTTCTACCTAAAAGAGCAGCAGAGAGCGAGATGGGCCGTGCTGCGTGTAAATCTGCAAAGGTTTCATGCTCTGTGATCTACCTGTCACCGCATGCACCCACATCCCTTACCCAAGACATAAACGTCACAGCAAGCATCTTTATTGGGGTCAAATAAGCGGTTAATGTGTGACGCTTAGCCCAGAGACAGTTCTATCAGAACCTAACACACACACACACACATGCTATTAAACACATTGCTGGAGACAAATTGAATTAGCAGGACCTTTTATTTTTAGAACAAGATTGTTAAATCACAAGCCCACAACATATTTAAGACCTGTTTCACCCACATGAGCTGACACTTTCAATAGGCATCTTGACCTTTGGCACACATAATGAAGCTGTCGTATCACTTCAGTACACCACCAATTAAATTGGGCTGATCCAGCAGCTTGGTGTTGTAGTGAAAAGTGCCGATTAGGCCTGTTTATGCTTTAATTAAAATCTACTGGGGAGGTTGTCTTTGCGTATGGTTTAAAACACACACACGTGCGTAAAACCCACATGCAAAACATTATGTTTTAGGCTAGGTGGAAGACGTCCCAGTTAGAAGTTGTTAAAGTTTACTTGCGCAATGTAGAGTCAAGTTTGGGCCGGGGACTTTTTGTGAACGGATAAATAAATGCAGGTTTTTAGATATTTTTTAAATTGTAATTTTCATTGTTGCATGTTTTGATGTAAAATATACAAAATAAAAGCAGGTAACATACTAAAATGTAATAAAAGGTTTTTATTTTCATGCATAAATGTCTTTTTAGTCGAACAGTTTGTAGAAAGAAAAAAGATAATTTTCTTGTTTTGATCAGAAATCAACTGAAGAGGCAGTGAGATGCAAGCATCAAAGGCAAATCTTTAGTTTCATTGCCCCGTTCAGTTTTGGTTGAAATTCCAAATCTTTTTTTCTTTTGGCACCTACACATAAGGCAATACAGTAAATGTGGAGCAGTCCCTTTCCTTCTCTCTGGTGGTATCAGATGGCCGTCCCCTCTCCTTCACCTGAGAAGCAGAAGGTCACTCTGGGCGGCCCCCATCCCTGCAGCTTTATGAGCCTTATAATTAAAACAGGGAGTAAATACTGTGGGGGGAGTGAAGGGGTGCTCTATAACTCTTTTTCAACTTATCACTGCGTCACTGAAGCGGGAAAATATCTGTTACTTTCTCATGCAAAAACTCTTCTGCTGCAAAGACTTTTTTTTTATGGGGGAGATGGGCGGGGAGGAAGCTTCTGTCTACATTTCTCATGCCAGAGGATGTAAAAAAAGTCTCTTTGTTCTTATCTTTAGGCTATAGATGCAATCATTTACCAAAGCTGTCCAACTCAAGGACAGGACAACTATTATTGATGAATATATATTTGTAGTGGATCTTGTGAGCCTCAGGTTATGGAGTTGTGTTCAAAACCAGTTGATAATGGAGTGTTTTTGTCTCATACCGTTATTTTTCATAAAAGTTGACCGACAGATTACACTGGAAAAGTCTCTCCTTCATGGTTTGTACAAGGTTAATACACAAAATATTTACATTTTACACTAGCAGTTTTCTCATTCACTCTTTTATAAGCCACAAGAAAAAACTTTAAGCGCACTCTTGGTGGCTGTAAAATCAGACAATGTATGATTTATATATGAAATATAATATAAAATATATTAGGGAGAGAGAAAGACAGTTAAAGTTTCCATGTATTTGACCCACTGATGCTCAAACCTGTGATAGTCATTATAGAATAACATACATTAATTCTGCAGTAACAATTTTGCTACAATTGATAAATCACACTTTGTGATTTCTGTACTAATGAACAAATAAATGTGTTTGTGTTTAACCTTTGGGCCTTTTTCTCCAGGACATAGCCTCCCAGAAGTTTTCCATGCCGTCCCCCGTCCGCACCGTCATCGCTGCAGATTTTGACAACGACAACGAGCTGGAGGTTTTTTTCAATAACATCGCATACAGAGGCCCCTCCGCCAACAGACTTTTCAGGTACTCAAAGCAACAATCGGATACACACTGACTTGTACATATGCAGACGACAGTAAGTTTTAATAGTACTTTGATGATGAAGTTAATGGACTACTCTTTGGTCTTTGATTTAATATTCCAAAGCTGAGCTTAAAAACCGAGGAGAATTTAAAATTCTCAGCCAAGGATACTTATCTAGTCTGGCATTCTGCCTCAATCCCCTCCCCCTCCCTCTCCTCCGCCTCCTCCTCCACACATGAATGAATCTTTCATTAAGACGGTTTCAGGTCTCTTTTTGGCTTGTGGTTAAGTTTCCTCTCAAGATAATATTAATGAACTCAGCTCTTAAATTGTAACATGATACATATCAGTTGATTGATTGTAGAATGAGACCATCTTGTCTGAATAAAAATCTGATCTGGCATATTGGTGTAAACAGGATTCAAATAGGAGCCCATTCGGAGTTTTGATAAATAATCAGTCTCAGGTTAGAGATTTCTTGGATGAGAATAGTCCTGCACACAGGGTTGCAGGGAGGAAATTGGTCTTTCTGGTCTGACAAGGGTCACAGCTTCACAGCACATGGCTCTGCTATTATCTGCTTTATAAAGATGAATCAGCTAATTTATTCTTGCTCTCTGGCACCGAAACTATAAAGAAAGAGAGAGAGAAACCGCAAACAACTGTACCGGAGCTAATTGATGCAATCTAGCCAATCAATATTTAGCTGAACATATGGCTTTAACAGCCAGAATCTGCAAATTAAATGCACTAAAATATAGATTCCTTTTTACCCGCGGGAAGCTGGATGTTGTGTTGTTAAAAAAAATATTTTCACCAAAGAGTTTTTTACTCAATAGGACAGTACAGTCAAATGAAATTACAAAGTAATAATCGGGGATCCAACTGGTGTTAAAAATGATTAAGAAAGCTTAAAATTCTATCTTATCTTTAAAGTTTTAAAAATGGAATATTTCATATTAACATGTAGAGGAAGGGAAGAAAAAAGCTTACATTAGATTGTTCAAAACTGTTCAAAAGCACCTGTGGAAATTATCTCTGGTTGTTTCCAAGTTTCAGCATTTATTTTTTTATGCTTTGATAGAGTGAGCAGGAGAGAACATGGCGACCCCCAAATTGAAGAGTTAAATATTGGGGATGCTGCAGAGCCTGATGGACGAGGAACTGGTAAGCATGGCAAAACAGACAAGAAGAATAAAAACATATACACGCATACTGTATATACTAATCTGTAGGGTACACCCATGAAAGATCGTCACACATTACAGCCATAAATTCTGTTTGTATTGATGCTGTCAAAAAATGTGATTATAAAACTTTCTGGTTAATGTTAAGGTCACCGTGGGTGATGGAGTTCTTGATAATTTTAGTCAGAAGATTACCAGGCCAACACCCACTGTGATCACATTAATAACTATTAACTTCATTTTATATCTGCTGTTCCTACATTAAACCATTAGATGGCATCAGAGCTCCACTTGGATCTGAGTTTCCTTGGATGCTTTTATTACACATAATTTGTCCCATAACTGTTGAATTATGTCTTTATTTTTCAGCCAAAGGATAATAAATGTTTTGAATGAATGATGTTCAGCTAGATTTTTGTCTGATGGATTTCCAGGAGCTGTTGCCACAGATTTTGATTGTGATGGGCATCTGGAGCTGCTGGTGTCTCACGGTGAAAGTGCAGCTCAGCCACTCTCTGTTTACAAAGTCAACCAGGTGAAAGCGTATGCTCCATGTGACATTTGAAACTCAGAAGGTGGTATTACCTTAAACCAACCCCCTTCTTTACTTCTTTCTGCCTGTTAGGGCCTCACTAACTCATGGCTGCGCGTGATTCCTCGGACAAAGTTCGGAGCTTTTGCCAGAGGTGCTAAAGTGGTGGTGTATACAAAGAAGAGTGGCCCACACACACGGATTATAGATGGTGGCTCCGGGTACCTGTGTGAGATGGAGCCTGTCGCCCACTTTGGCCTCGGTAGGACCTGATTTAAACAGACACATAATTATGCAGAGTTCAAACCTTTCAGCTTGCCACAGTGCTGCGAGTAGCATGAGATGTATTATGTTTGTGATCAACAAGGGTGCTGTTTGAAGTATTGTATGTTTAGATTGCTTGTTAAGTTAAGCTCCATATATATTTTTCTTACTTGAAATGTATCTGTGTTCACCGAGGAACTGAGAGGTAATAAAACAGTGAGCAGTGAGAAAGAAAAGGAAATCACTCTTCTAACACCCCCAGCCTAATTAGACACCCACAGGAACAAAAAGATTGTCAGTGGAAAGGAGACGAGCGGATGTAGCCAGACGTTGCAGATAGAAGCCTACTAGGATTGTGAGTGAGCAGATCCCTATTTCCTTGTTCCTCCTCTGGGATTGTCAGCTGGTGGTCATCCAGGCCTGCTAGATCACCTTTTGCTGCTCACTGAACATGTTCTCTATCAGAATCAAACCATCCCATATCTACTTCAGCAGATTCCAGTAAGACACCTTAAACAGCAAACTTCTCACCCTGTTCTTAGAACAGACCTGCAGTGGTGGACATTTGAGAAACACTCACCACCACTAAATGAAAGAGTGTCATGTGGGTGCGGAGCAGGTGGAATATTCTTTGGCTCTCTGGCTGTGCACCTGTCTGGCAGGGTAACCGAAGCTCTGTTTACATAAGAAATGCCACTTTAATTAAGGACCACAGAGGGCCTTAGGAGATGAGTTTTCTCTGTGCCTGATTAAAACAGTTAATGGAGAGAGGAGAGTGCCACCATATCTGAACAGTGTGAGTCAGTAAAAGCAGCGATCAGTGGAAGTTATATGAGTGTTTCTTTGTGTGTATCTGAACAGGTAAGGATGTGGCCACCAATGTTGAGGTCTATTGGCCAGACGGCCGCTCAGTAGCGCGACCCCTGGAGCCTTCAGAGACCAACTCAGTGCTGGAGATTCCTTATCCAAGAGATGAGGATGAAGTCACGCCCACTGTGGAAATAGAGGTACACAAGTTAGTGTAATCTCTGGTCATTTAAAAGAGTTGAATTCTGTAGTACGGGCTTTGCCCTAGTAACAGCAACAATGCATTGGCGTGATTCTTGTTTGTGATCAAAATTGCTCTAAAGTTTTTAAACAAACAGGTTGAATTGTTGCACAAACAACAACCGAACCAGTTGTGTGTTGGTTGAAGGGGATCTAATGATGCTCTACTGCTGTTTGTTAACTTTGGTAGCAAAATCAGTAGGATTGTCTTAAGATGTTTTAGTGACTGTCGCTTCACGCGGACTCTCTTACAGTGCGGTCACGGCTTTGCTCTGAATGAAAATGGCCGTTGCACAGGTAAATGGAAACACGTCACTGACCAGTTGAGAACTGTCTGACTCCCTGTTCAAAACTCCTTGTTTGGTGTCTTTACCCTCCTCACCTCAATCTTCAGATAAAGATGAATGTACCCAGTTCCCCTCTGTGTGCCCCTCTGACCGCCCCGTCTGCACCAACACTTATGGCAGCTATAAGTGCCGCCCTAAGAGAAGATGCAACCAGGGATTTGAGCCCAATGATGACGGGTCAGCCTGCGTGGGTGAGTGCTACTGACGGAGACTGAGCTGGATTACGGAGCAGAACAAAGGAAGTTCTGCCAGAGAAGTAGATGTGTTACGCTTCTTTAATGACACTGGTTTTGACTAAAGGCTTAGAGGTGCAAGCATTCCTCCGAGCATGTCCCCTCTCTGCACCCGCTGTCTTGCATGACTTGACTCCCCATGTGAGTGAGGTGTCTTTTAGCCGTGTTGGCTAACGTTTTCTTCTCTCTTTCTTCTCTTTCTCTGCAGCCCAGGTGGCTTACTTTGGGGGTACGCGGTCTTCTGGGGAACGCAATGCTTTCTGCATCCTTTCTTTCTCTATTCTACCACTCATCGCTACACATCTGCAGATGGGACTGTTGTAGCTGTCACTGCTTTCCCCCCTTCGCTTTTGAACGGGGATGTACAGAAACTGAGTGCAAACTTTTCACAAAAAAACTAAACAAAACAAACCCTCCTCCCACTTTTCCCCTATGGATCTCTTCCTTTTGCCATCAGTTATTTGCACCTTAGCCCCCTCATCACTGCTGCAGTTTGTCACCTCTTGGCTCCCAGCCCCCTCTAGACTATAAAGAAACAAACAGGGAGCATGCTTTGCTAGGAGCCACAGGATCAGAACTAACCGTGTCACCTGTGGAGCCCTCACGTCATCACCTGGCACTTATCTTAGTGGGACCTGAAGTGAGGCCAAGTTAATAAGTGGAGCTGCAATGTAACCATTGCACATGCAGGACAGGATTCTCTGGCTCCACCAGTCACATTCATTAGAGACACAATGAGGCCCCAACTGGATTTCCACCAAACTGCTATGCTTATCCTCACAACATCACTCTCATTCTAAGTATGGGCTTATTGGTTTGCTTAGGAACACCACAGCAAATATAATTGTGTTCCTGTGGGCATGGTGTGTGCATGAGTGTGCTAGGCCCAAAGAGGCAGCCAACTAGAGGGACATATGCCAGACCATCTGCCTCTGATGGTGGGTTATTTTTTAGTGTGTATGAAAAACACAGCGACAGAGAAAAGAAGGTAAATGCAAAGGTATGTGAGCACACAGCGATACAGGATCAGATTTAGTTTTTTTATATGTTAACTGTACCCAGAAAGTGTACTCGAAGGGAACACTGTGAAAAACAAGGAGGTTTCAAGAGCATGAAAGTCATCAGCAAGTTTAATGTGGGCCTCATGGCATTATGTTCATGCTGCAGTTGCAATCTTTGATTCTATATGAAATGAAAAATGCAGCTTTTATCACATGGTTTTAAGTGCTAAGCATGTTTAACCCCAGTGGGATGATTTGCAACAAAGTTTCAAACTTCTAAATCCCAGGCTGGTAGTGGTCTATATTTTTAAATAAGCACAATCGTGGTTGCACTTTTCCCCTATGTCCTATCCCTCCGCCATTAAAATACTTATTTCTTAAGAAATTATTTCCTTGAACACAAGGGTCCTCTAGTTAATAGTTCCTGTCTTCAGAATGGAGTAAATTGTGTTTATGTTGGGAACTTCTTTCAGCTGCAGACTTAATTGAAGCCTTATGACTCTGATTTAAAATTACAATCTACATGTACACCACAATGATAGCAGATGTCACAAAGTCAATATGTGTGGTTCAAAGATATTTCTTTAATGCAGAGGATTTATAAATACCTACCATGGGATCATTGTTGGTCCTTTTAACAAATTAAAAATGCATATTACAGTGAGTTTTACTGATTAGACTGGCGTGTCTGAAGTGACTATCAATTCCAAACGTTCACAAAACACAATCCTGTCACTTTGTTAAGGGCTGCTTTTTTTCTGAAAGCAAGTCATGAAGTAACCTGATAAGATTTGCAGATGAAAGTAACGTCAGTGAATGAGCTCAAAGTAGATCAGCCGCTCTTTCTTCCTCTTGGAACACAAATGTCACGTTGTGCAGCATTTATTCTACTTGAGAATAGAGTCTTCATTCTTTTACTTTGCTAATAACTGAAAATTATTATGTAAATATCAAGAAATTAGCTAATAATGTACTACTTTCTCTTATTCTTTGTCAGATTAAGAATGAAATGAAAAATTTTATGTTAGCCAAGTTTGAAAAACCTTCTCTAACCCCTGACAAGGAAATTCTTATCTGCAAACATTGGATAAATGTTTTCATTTAAATTGACTAACAGTGTTGCTCAAGTTTTATTGAGTGGTTGACTGTGATTTGTGTTAAAGAAAACTATATGACTGATCTCTAAAAAGGCGTGTACTGCAGAAGAAAAATGTGGAGCCTCTCACTCTACCTTTTAAACTGGCTGCTTTAATTATTTAGGTTAAAAGGGAGCTGTTGTTCCATAGTATTTCTTCCAACACATTTAAGAAATTGTTTCTGTTTGTGCAGAAAGGCCATGATATGTCTTGTTTGAAAGAAAATGTTTAAGAAGTTGCGTGTAACTAATCAAGAAGGAGAGGTTAATCGACATTAGATAGGACAAGCAAAATGTACAGTTGTGCTTAACAGTTTACGTACCCTGGCAGAATTTGTGATTTTCTTTAAAACCATTTTTCAGAGAACATGAATGAGAGGAGAATAAAATTATTTAATGGATGGTTAGTGTTTGAGTGAAACCTTTTATTGTCAAAGAACTTCATTATATTTAAATGATGACAACAGAAACTACCCAAATGACCCTGATCAAAAGTGTACACACTCCACTTCTTAATACTTCAAATTGCCCCTTTAACATTAATGACAGTTTGGAGTCTTACTGGCAGCTGTGGCTGACATTTTTTGCTGGTCTGTGGTTTGGTTTCAAACGAATCCCTCATTTTTCACTTGTTAATGGAGTTTGAACACTACTGATGGCTTTCTCAGTTTCTTGGATATCTTTTCACATTCCTTTCCTGTTTTATGCAGTTCCTTTTCCCACAGATCCTTTGACAATTATTTTGTGTTCTCCATGACTCAGAATCCAGAAACACTGGTGCAGCACTGGATGAAAGATGCAAGGGTCCGTCAGGACAAAGGAGCCCAGAGACTCTGACATTTCTACACACACGCACACACACACACTCACACCTGATTACATGCAGATCACAGGTTAAGATGGTTACCTTTAATAGCCATTCAAACCCATTTGTGTAAACCTGTGTGCATGTTATCAGGACGTAATCATCAGGGTATGCAAACTTTTGTCAGGGTCATTTGGAAAGTTTCTGTTGTCATGATTTAAAAAGGGTAAACATTTGTGGCTTCACTCAACCACTAACCACAAATGAAAAAAAGCTTCTTTCTTAACAATGATTTTCTCTTAAAAATGGCCAAAAAAACCCTCATATCTTAAATCCCAGGGTATGTAAACTTATGAGTACAACTATATATGAGGTGATGCAAAGCAAGCAAATATTTCATACAAGGAACACAGTTAATAAATCACTTGAAACGAGACCTTTTTCATCAGCATAGACACACACGGTGATGAAAAAGGTCCAGTTTCAAGTGTTGTCATTAGAAATAGTTTGTAGGGAGAAGAAAATGCAATGAAGCATTGTTGTTGACAGCATGTTGACGGACAGCATTTTTGCTCTGACATTATTCTGCAGAGGAGCATCAGCTTACATCTCAGCAGTTGCAACAGAACAGAAAATATGTAACACCTCTTTAGACTGAGACAATTGTTATAGCAGGGGACATGTCTGACGTGAAATGCTGGCCAGTAAAGTCCTCTGGAGAAGTGATTTTGTGTGTATGGGTTAGTGTGTGTGTGTCAGTCGTGGATTCATTCCTGCTTGAGATACATCATCAAATCAGCCGAGCCCACAAACGGGCTGGATCCCAACAGCTGATGACACCAGAACACATTAAACACTTAAGCTGTGATTTAGAGCCCAACGAGCTTCTCAGTGATTTTTTTGTTCCTGTAAGCTAATAGGTATCGCCCCATGAAAAACCAATAAATGTGACGGACGTGTTAATGCAATTAAACAACTTACTGTGGGATTTTTGCTGGATCCATGTTGAGGGTTATTTTTCTCTCTCTGTAAACCAAAGTCTCCATGGAGAGTTCCAGATGGTTCAGTAAGATCATGTCTGCTCAAGTCAAATATTTAATGTTTTCACAGAAATCTGTAGAAGAAAATTGACTGTGGTTTTGTTAAGATAGTCCTGCACAGTTTTGGAAATGGGAAGCTTTTTCACAGCAGGGATTAATGAAATGTAAGCTAAAGGTTTGCATGATACAAGTGTTTAAGTTAACGAAACTGCACGATTTGGAAGGAGAAAGCTCCAGGTGTTTTAACCCTTTAACCCCCACATTTTCTCAGACAGCGTTAAATAACAGAGTGGTCATTGATTGACATGATTGTGTGATTCTTTTTTCTTTTCATAGAAAAGAATTGCAATTCATTGCACAGTAAAATCTCAGCTGACTTTGAAGTTTAACAGATATTGGATGGTACTGATGAGGATTGGCTTAACTGTATATCTGTTCAATATGCAACTAATCATAGTGTATACAATATTTACTGTCTGTCCAGGTAAACCTACAGGGGGCGTGTGCGATCATATTACACTGAATTCAGTTCAGATACAGAATATTTCTGTGCTCACTGAGTTAAAGCTGAGTAAAATAAATGAAGACAAAGTGGATTAGTTTGCTCTCTCACTTCATTCCCACATACAAATATATATATTGGGGTTAAAATGTGAGGATATGAGTGCAGAGAGGCATAGAAAACTGTGATTGTTAATCTATGTCATGTACCTAAACATTGTCACTGAATTATGTCCTGCCCCCACAGATGTGTGTGTGGTGTGTGTGTGTGTGTGTGTGTGTGTGTGGAAGGGGTGGGGTGGGGAGG
>JAVQJG010026327.1:0-36124 GCA_036024015.1 Craterocephalus amniculus
ACAATAAACACACTTCAGAAATGGATAAGTTCTTTATCTATTTTTTGATGCTCAGGAATTCATTATATTGCTCTCATTCATTAAGGAGTTCAGTACAGAATGTGTATTATTAAAGCTAATCATACTAAAGTTTAAATTAAATAAGAAATACTTTATTAACCCCAGTGGGAAATTCAATGTTGTAGTAGGTATTTTTTTTAGTTGTATAATAAAGAAAAAATATAGACAATATATTTGTCAATCGCAATTATTTGTCAGACAATTAATCGTCTCCAGAAATTCCTAATCGTGACAGCCTTAGCTGTAGGTCATGAGCATGAGCTGTTGGCTGTTCAATTCCCAGCTTCCCCTGACCTTGGGCAAGACACTTAACCCCATGTTGCCTCCTAATGTGCCTATCGGGATATGACTGTGTATAGAATAAAAATAAATGCCTTTGGAGTGTGTGAATGTGAAATGAAGTGTCAAAGTGCTTTGAGTGGTCATGTGACTTAAAAAAGTACTGTATAGTAAAGTCTATTTCCAGTCCATGCATTGCTGTTAAACTTTCGTTTTTGTGTTATTCATTTCTCCCTTTGATGTAGCTCACAGTTCTCTGAGCAGGACCTTTGGGTAATAAGATTTTTAGCTTTTAAAGCTAGATTTTTCAATTCAGTACTACAAAAGGGGTCAGATCCACACCTTGACATCTTGTATGTTCTCAGAAAAAAAATTGTTGACCAACCTGTTTCACCTCAACTTAAATAAAAGTCATTTTTGGCTTCCCATCACAGCTTTGATTGACACTAAGCAGCTGTAAGGTCACCTTTGTAGCTTCCTCTTGAAAAGTCCTTGAGATGCTCAGTGAGCCGTCTGCAGATGAGCGGTGATCCATGGCTACAGCAGCTGCTCCCTCCACACAGCCTTATGACTGTGCCCTCCCCTGCAGCTGCTTGCATCGTTTTTTTCCCCAGCATCTCCACAGGGAATGGCATACCTCCATCCCTTCTGAGTTTCTGTGATTATGGGAAGGGACGTCTGAGAGAACGATGAGCCAAAGTCCCTTAAGGGGAGTGAGAGTCACGGGGTAAAAGTTTTAGGAGAAATGACAGCTGAGTTATAAGTGATTGAAATTCAGGGAATAGTCTGGAGTTCTTCCTCTGTCTCTGGGTTGTTTGCTTATTTCAGCATCACAGATGTAAAAGTTATGTGTTTTTCCAGCTATGGCAGCAACGTCACTCACAGCTTTGTGTTAATTTATCACTTGGTCCACCACTTTGGTTCAGACATTTGGATCAACTGCCATGAATTGCTGCCAACATTCACAATTTGCTTGATAAAGTCTGCCGACTGCAGATGTCACGATTAGAGATTAGAGATTTCTTGCCACAGTTATCGCCATTGAAATATATATATTTTTTTATCAGTATCACAATTATTGAGTTGAATAATTAAATATAAAATCACATGGCCACTACGATAAATTTGATTAATTTCTATCACTTGATGCCAAAATAATATTACAACAATGTAAAGTAAATAAAAAGCCCCATTACTAAATTATTACTACCCTGTAAACAATAATACCACATATTATTATTATTTTTATTATTATTATTTTAATTGGGGATGTTGCGATTACTTGATCTCACAATTCATTGCAGTATAAACATGATTTATTTATAGTAAAGACATAAATATGTATAATAATGTTGCCACGTGTTGCTTTGTTTTCGTGCTGTGGCAGTGGGGCAGTATGGCAGAGGAACAGGCATTTCTTCCAAACAAAAGGATTAAGTTAGGTTTGTGGGATTATTTGGGTTGCAGAAAAAAAATAGACCAAGGTGTTATTATGGAGAACGGCTCACCAGCCTGTAAAGCATGACATAAAAAGTTGCCTAGAAAGTAGGAAAAACGTCTGCGTTTCACCACCTGCAGGATAAGCAGCATATTTTTAAGCTAAAGTGAACGTAAATGTTCATTGACTTGGTTAAATTATGTTAATTTTTATTTGACGTAACACTGAAAATAAATGTTATTGTGTCATATTCTGCATGACTGTTCGGGCTCACATTGCAACGTGACACGTTCAGCTGCATTTACTGAACGTTACATTATACGAATGAGAAAAACCTAAACCCATCTCTTATGACAGATAAGTTTTCCTTTTCAAACATAAGTGGCTCGGCAGGAAGTTGCTAATACTAGAGTCATTTAACATACGCTTTTATCCAAAGCGGCGTACATTTGAGAGAACAACACAAGCATGAATTCAAGGAGTAGTTTTTCTGAGAAAACTGATGGACGGGGCTAAAGGACCTCTAGCTGGACTTGGGCGAGAGTTCTCTCCCTAAACTACATAAAAATGTTTTTGAACAATGATTGTTTCCTTTTTTTACTGAAAACTTTTTCTCAATACTTTGCAGGCTGGGGAGCATTTTTTTAAACCAAACCATAACCAGTGAAATTTGTTTTTTGGGGAGAATAACTCTTCTTCTGTCATCCTTTTCCCACTAAGACGCGCCGCTTCTGCAACCCACATACAAGGAAAACACAGCTGTAATTGCTGTTTAATGTTGTGTGCCATGCACAGGTTGTGCAGATCTGCTGACATATTATCTGTTTTATTCTAACAAAATGGTCGCCTAAGACATGGAGGGTATCTGGTTGGCTCCTCAGGCTCCAAAATCTTTAAGGCAATTAGGTAAATTGATTATAAAAGAGGCAGTCAAATAATGGTTTGTTGTTTTTAATTTGTGCTTCACTTCGTGGAAGCACGGTGGAAAGGAGCATTTCAAAGGTTTTAGATAATCACTGTCCCTGCAATTGTAATTTTTCTCTTTTATCTGAGATATTATAAGAAAATCTAAACCAATTCTTAGCATTTTAGTCCTTCCAGTTTCTGTCACAAGGAGTCCTGCTACCCTGAGCCAGATAAAAGTTTGCAGGCAGCTTGATCTGCCAGTTTCTAAATCCCTCATATCATCTAAGTCCCAGATGCCTCATGGACAGACTAAACCTTTGCCGGAAACGACATTCTACTGGAAAATTCAGCTTTCAATCAACCAGTTTCGAAAGCTGCACACACACACACACACCCCCCCCCCCACATGTGATATATGGCCTTGACTTAAATTTGTTGTTGCTAAGTTTAAAAACCGGCTACAGCTGGATGTTACTCCTGTCTGAGCTCCATGTTTCTTCATCAGAGGAATTTCAGAAGTGTCTCCAAAAGTGCTGCCACCGTGCAGAGAGACTGTTCAAACATTTATACAAGCGTTTGCCCCTCACGGCTGTGAATTCAGAGGCAGCACCCCCACTTCTTCTGTCAGGCTCTTAGCTCAGCATCTGCCGCTATCATTCTTTTGACTTCAGATGTATTTATTTTATCCAGACTTGTCAACATTAAATGCCTCTTTGTGTTATTTTGTGCCTGCAAAGATGCGTTTTCTTTTTTTCACATTTTCCGCATTTCTTCACTCAGACTTTCTATGATTTGATAGTTATTTCTTTCCTCTAAATCAAATTAACACTCTGGTGGAGTAATGCAGTCTGCGTTATTCATAGGTCTGACCAGCAACTTGCTGACTAAGTTGATGCTTGCTCCATGCAGAGCCAGAGGTTTGTATCTGGGTCATCAGGTGCAGCTTCTCCTTTCCCCTGAGAAGACTGCAGAGCACTTGATTTGAAAGTGTTCAAGGCTTTTGCCTCTTAAAAAAGAAGTCCATTAAGGATCAAATCTGTATTGATTTTACATGAGAGATGTAGTGTTTATACTGTAACATGCAGAGATTATTTGTCATCTGTGAGGAAACATTTTGTCACGACAAAATCCATTTTCCACAGTTGCAAAGTGAACGAGTAAAGAGTAAAATTGCAACCGCAGACTGTTTTGTATGAGGTGAAGGCAAGGACGAGCACATCATTATGTCTGAGTGCAAATTTTTATATAGCACACTCTTCGGTGCCAGCTTAATCGTACAAAAGAAGGGCTACATCAGCTGTCCTTTAGGTGTTTAGCACCAAACCGCCTCGCAACTCACCGGGAGGTAATGATGGTATTATTATTGATCCATACTAAGTAAGTGAAAAGCGATCAATTCTTTCTTGTGTGTTCTCTATGCAGACAGCATCCAGATTAAGCTCTCTGCAGCAGAGAGAAGACATTTTCCAGATTAAAAGGCTACAACAGAAGAGATTTCTGTTTATCTGTGCGTAACTGTCTCCCAGAGGAAGAGCTTTAAGCCAGCATGTTTTTGGTTCCAGATTAGGCCTAGCCACCGGGTTTGCCAACATCTGTCAGCCATTAGGCCTGCGACACAGGCAGTCACGCAGCAATTAATCAGACACGTGTAATAGCTGCCTAACAGTTACTCTGCACCTCGGCAACTTCTCTGCACAGCAGGTCCAGTTTAGTAATCGAAGAGTCTGCTTCTCTCCTGGGTGTTTTGCCAACTACCACAGAAAGCAGACCTGTTGTTGTTTTGTAACAGACCATCTCAGGTTAATATTGGACCTTATTTGACGAGGCTGCACATTTGCGTCCATTAATAAAATGTATTCATGTTTGTCTAATGCACATTCAAGCTTCTCATCTGACACTAGAGCTAGAGCTAGCTAGAGCTAGTTATGCAGAAAATACATTCCACAACTAAATGGTGGTTCTATTCTGTTGTCATGCTTTTCTAAATGCAGACATGTTTACCTGTAAGTGGTCTCATGCTCACAACTGTAGTCCTGGTTTTGGTAAATGTAAACGGTTTGAGGTGGTTTTTATCTTGTACATGACGGACTGAAAAAACTGTTTCATTGTGGTTTTCAGGCTGTGATGTATGTAAATACAGTTTTATGGAGCTTATAAACTGAACACCTTCAGGATTTGAACTTACTGTGATGACGGTTGTGATCCTATTTCAGATTTCTTTACCAGATAGCTTATAAATCAGTAAAATCTAAAAAAAATTGGCAGCTGTTTTATTATCCCCCCGATTCTTAGATTTACTAAAAATTTATTAAAACATGTCATAGTTTGTTGTTGTCTTTTTGGACATAATGTTAAAAAGCTATATAGCTTGCTCTCAGATGTAAGCCTGATTTCTTCTCCTTTGTTTTTATTGCTTTGTTTTTCCCCCCCAGAGAGTACGATAAAGCATGCACATCTGTATATCAAAAGATGATCAAATACCAAGAAACAACAAGTACAAGCAAGATGTCAGTCACGCAGAGCAACATGGGATCATGTGTCTGTCTTGTGATTGGTCAGTGCATATCCTTTAAAACACAAATATACGAACTGTGCTGGAATGTGGTGTTTTTCAGGCGAGTCCAGGTCACAGTGGTTTCAAACCATCAGAAATGCCAGTCGCATGGCAGCAGCAGGCAGACATGATTACCTGACATGGACAGAATGACAGATGTTTGCTGTTTACATGGCATTTTTCTGCTGCGATCTAATCAGGCAGTAATGAAAATATTGCGACCACAGAGGTTTGAATCGTCCAGTAGCTCGAGGAGGAATATTCTTATCAGGAGGAACTGATATGTCGGGGAAAGGTAAACACCACCTACATTCCTCTGCTTTCTGTGGCTCAGTCGGTTTGAGCGTTTTGACTTTGTGTGTGTTTATCAAGACTCGCTTTCAGTGTTTTGGGTTTGGTTATGCATTTGATAACAACTGTTTTGCGCTCCGCCTGTCAGTTTGTGACGTACAGTAGCTTGAGCTCAATGAAGGAAATAATCTGCACTCCTATCACTTTCACAGATATTTGACGGGAGAGTGTAGCTGATTATTTCTAAATATTTCATTTGTTTATAAAATGTCTGTGTTCAGAAAAAGCTGCAGACATGTAATGAAAGCATTGTTGTTCTTACTTGGATCCCAAAAGTTCTCCTGTGTTGGCCTCAGGGACATCTTTGAAATATGAAATTGAACCACTGCAGAATTGTGTATGAGAAGATGTAGCCTTTCCCTCTCCCCTCTGTATTAGTGCAGATCATTCTGAATCAGTTTCGGGGATGGAGTGTTATTGAGGATGCTCAGTAATTTGAGGCGGTGACGAGGTCGAGATGCAGGAGGAAGCCTTTAATGAGATTGCTGGAGGTGTTAGCTCACCGACTTCTTTATGTGACAAAGAAAGACAGTAAATTGAAAAGAAATTATACCTGGCATCAAGGCTGTTGAGTTCATTTCCATACAAGTTGTGAGAATGTTTACTGTCTAAGAATTAAGACCATTTTATCAGCTCTTTAAATATTTTAAAATCTTTTTTAAAAAAGTTAAACTTCTGTTTTTGGTTTTTCTTTTTTCTTAGGTTCCTGTGTTAAGAAGAGGGAGAAGGATTTACTGATGAGGGCTCAGATGTTGAAGACTATTGGGCGGATTAACAGCTGCCAGCAGTCTCCCTGACCTGTGATCAGCCATGCTGCCCCTGCATCACCCATCGAGGCTCATCCCCTGTTCCTGCACTGGACCACTTCCTTACATACATTTGGAAAAATAGCTAAACCTTGCAACAGAAATGGCATCAGCCTTTGTGGACTATAATACATCCGAGTACATATTAGAGTTCAGGTGAGGCTCCGCCCACAAAACTCTCTCAGGTGGAAAGAAGCTACAGATGACTTTTACAGGAGGTCACACCTCATTTTTGATGATTTAATCCCCATCCCACTGCCTTGTTGACAAGGTCGACCATGGCTGCTGCTGCTCACCCTAGCGACGGTTCCTTGGAGGAGCAAGGAACAGACTGAGAGGGTCAATGATGCAGCGTAACGGTGGTGGGGCGGGCGTGGGGGGTCAGCCGTGGGTGCTGCGCCGCGTGCGCCTCACATGGCTCAGCTTCATGCTCTTCTTCATTCTGGTCTTCTTCCCGCTCATCGCTCACTACTACCTCACCACCATCGACGAGGCGGGGGGCCCCGACAAGCGCATCTTTGGGCCCCGGCCCGGCGGCGAACTTTGCGAGGCCAAACACGTGCAGGACCTGTGCCGCATCCGCGAGTCGGTCAGCGAGGAGCTGCTGCAGCTGGAGGCCAAGAGGCAGGAACTCAACGGCGAGATAGCCCGGCTCAACCTGCGGATCGAGGCCTGCAAGCGCAGCATCGACAGCGCCAAGCAGGACCTGCTGCAGCTGAAGAACGTCATCAGCCAGACCGAGCACTCCTACAAAGAACTGATGGCTCAGAACCAGCCCAAGCTGTCGCTGCCCGTCAGACTGCTGCCAGACAAGGAGGACCCAGGACTGCCACCGCCCAAGTCTGCACGCTCCTGCCGCCTCCGCTCCTGCTTCGACTACGCACGCTGCCCTCTTACGTCCGGGTTTCCCGTGTACGTCTACGACACACGCTCCTATCCATGGGGGGAGCATCTCGACCCGCTGGTGAAGCAGGCTTTTTTTACATCTGTTAAGAGCAACATCTATGTAACAGAAAACCCCGTCATCGCCTGTTTGTATCTTGTGCTGGTGGGGGAGATAGTGGACTCCTCCCCTCCACCGTCTTCATCAGAGCTGGAGAAGCAGCTGAAAGCTCTTCCCTTCTGGAGGTCTGATGGACACAACCATGTACTGGTGCACCTTTCGAGAAAATCTTTGACGCAGAACTTCCTGTATAATGTGAGCACAGGGCGAGCAGCGGTGGCTCAGTCCACTTTCCTGGAGCAGCAGTACCGCGAGGGCTTCGACCTGGTGGTGTCCCCGCTGGTCCACGCTCTCTCAGAGCCCAACTTCTTGGAAGTGCCACCACAAGTTCCCGTAAAGAGGAAGTACCTTTTCACCTTTCAGGGCGAGAGGGTGGAGTCTCTGAGGAGCAGCCTGCAGGACGCGCCGCCTCAGTCATTCGAGGAGGAAATGGAGGGAGATCCGCCAGCTGATTACGACGATCGGATAATTGGCACCTTAAAAGCGGTGCAGGACAGCCACCTGGATCAGGTACTGGTGGAATTTACCTGCAAGAGCCCGAGGCCCAGTTTGCCAACAGAGTGGGCGCTTTGTGGGGAGAGGGAGGACAGGCTGGAGGTGCTCAAGGCTTCTACCTTCGCCCTTGTGATCGCCCCCGGGGATGGACAGCTGGTGGCCTCAGCGGGCTGTGGTATGAGGCTGTTTGAGGCCTTAGAAGTCGGGGCAATCCCCGTTGTGCTGGGGGACCACTCCAGGCTACCTTACCACCAGTTTATCCGCTGGAGTGAAGCTGCCATCATAGTTCCCAAACCCCGGGTCACGGAGCTTCACTTCCTGATGCGCAGCCTATCGGACAATGACATGCTGACTATGAGGCGGCAGGGACGCTTTCTGTGGGAGACCTACTTTTCAACTTCAGAAAACGTTCTCAACACAATCCTGGCCAGTATCCGAACCAGCATCCAAGTCCCTGCTGCTCCCATCAGGGACGAGCCTGCGCAGGAGATTCCCCACAAAGCCGGGAAGCTGGCTGGAACTGATGCAAACCTGGCTGACAACGGGGATCTGGATCTGGGGCCTGTAGAGACGGAGCCCCCTTATGCCTCTCCTCGCTTTCTGCGTAACTTTACCTACACAGCTGCAGACACCTACAGAGCGTGGAACCAGGCCCCCGGGCCCTTCCATCTGTTTCCTCACACTCCCCTGGACCCCGTGCTGCCCTCTGAAGCGAAATTCTTCGGCTCTGGTACAGGTTTCAGGCCAATCGGCGGAGGCACAGGGGGCTCCGGGAAGGAATTCCAGGCTGCTCTGGGTGGGAACGTTCCCCGAGAGCAGTTCACCGTTGTCATGTTGACTTATGAGAGGGAGGAGGTGCTGATGAACTCTTTGGAGAGGTTGAACGGGCTGCCGTACCTTAACAAGGTGGTGGTGGTGTGGAATTCACCCAAGCCTCCTTCAGATGACCTGCTGTGGCCTGACATCGGCCTGCCTATTGTGGTGAGTGCACAGAAACCTTTTTAACGCTCGTTTACTGTAAATATTGCTTTCTTCTGGAAGAAATACATCTTTTTTTTCCCCTTTGTCTCTTGAAATGCCCAGGAATAGCCTGCCATGTTAGATGTGATGGAGGTTTTCCTCATACATGACACTGAGTTACGTGGGCCATTGTTTCCTTGCTGATTATTAGCAGCTTTTTGGAAACGACTGAAGATGGACGATGTCAGTGAATGATATGATTCATGCTTTCTAATGAAGGCTGAAAATTTAATATTTATATAATTTATATTTGCCCCATCAGCTTGTGACTTGCTGGTGAGCTGACAGCCACGAAGTAAAGAAAACAGTCTCTGGGCCAGTTCCCATTAAACACTGTGTCTTTGTTGTTAATTAGTTTCATATGTAAACACCACCTTCCCATTCTCTTTCCCCCAAGCAAAAACTCCAGAAAATAACTGCAGGCAAGGAGGGTTAGAGATGAATGATTCTTGTCACAGATGGTTGAATTTGGATTATTTCTTTAATCACATTGCTCATTTTCAGCTCAGTTTGTAACTTTAGTTCAATCGTACTGTTTGCTATCTTATGATTGCCTGTGTTGCAAAGCTCTGTCTTTGTCTCGCCTGCAGGTTGTGCGCACAGAAAAGAACAGTCTGAATAATCGCTTCCTTCCCTGGGACGCTGTGGAAACCGAGGCCATTCTCTCCATTGATGACGATGCTCACCTTCGCCACGATGAGATCATGTTTGGGTTCAGGTCAGTGAAGCTCATATACATTGCCAAAGGTTTTAAGGAACTGTCAAATTTTTATTTATGTTGTTGTGGTTCAGGCTGTTGAAATGTATTTAGTTAATTTTATTCAGCTTTAATCTAGACACAGTGCTCTGTCATTTCAACAAAAAATGTGTGTTTTAGGAGTTTTTGTGTTTATTTATTTAAACGGTCAACTTACACATTTATTTTATATATTTATTTTAAGTATTCATTTTATTATATTTATGTCTGAAATATGGGAAAGGATGCACATTTCTGCAGTTGTTTTCTACCATATGTTACGAATTTTACAAGTGCTATATATTGGCTACATAACATTGGAAAACTGAGATTGTTACAACACAATGAATACAAAACATTTTGTAATACTGTGACTACACTGAGTACAACCAAAGACCTAAACAAAGATTACAAAATAGAGTCTTTATAATCCAGTCAATGAGTAAGACATTCCACTGGAACAACTGTGTTTCCTAACACGTCACGGTTACAGTGATCAACCAGCATCTGCTTCAGTTTTCAGAAATCTATAAATCCGTCCCAGTAACACGAATACTTCAGAAAATAAGTTTAGTGCTTGTTCTAAAAGGAAACCACAATCAAGTGTTTTCTCCTTGTTATTCATGCCATGGACGAGGAAGTAAAACTAAAAACAACACTGAAGTTAAACTAAAACCCAACATGACAGACCATTTTTCTAAAAAAGCATATTGATGGACTGATTAAAGATAAGTTCCAGCTTGTTACAAATATCCTTACAAAAGACTACAAGAGATTGGAATACAGGAAACAAAGCGGAAATGAGCCGTCGGCTTCTTGCTCAGCCAACACTTGGAAAACTTGAGCTTGAAGGCTGTGTTCAAACCAATTAAAGATCAAGTTTGTTGTTAAGTTATTTTTTGCGCCACCTCCTCCCTCTTCCAGACATTTCTGGGAGTTGATGCTCTAACAGCTTGTCCAGGCAGGCAAAGACTGGCTCTGTGTGTGTGTGTGTGTGTGTGTTTGTACAGGGTCATTTGTGATGAATTATCACAAACTCCAGAATTAGCCAGGAATGTTCTCTTACCTCTTGTGCAGCCAAAGAGAAGTGGTGTCGCAGATGACTGTGTGAGACATTTAAGTGGTTTCACATGAACTCACTGGGGACTTGAAATTGCTTTTGGAGATTTCTTGGATCTTCGGGGTTTTGAGGGAGAAGTTCCAACTGATAAACTGCAGTTTCTGTTAATGTGAGCCAGAAGTGGTGATAAAATTTTTACTGACTTCTTATGAATGGCTACGAACCAGCAGGGGACAGCATCGATTTTAGTTTCCTGCTTTGTGGTTTTGCTTATTTTCATGAGTGTAAACAGTGTAAACAGATGGATTTATAAGGGCGACATATGCACAAAAAGATTAATTATGAATAAATCAGGAAAAATCTCTCCAACGAAGTAGTCATTAAGATATTTATTTGATAGAAAATGAAAGATTTTGTTGATTTTGTCCATTTGCGTTTCTCAGAGTGTGGCGTGAAGCCAGGGATCGCATCGTGGGTTTCCCTGGGAGGTATCATGCGTGGGACGTCAACCATCAGTCATGGCTTTACAATTCCAACTACTCCTGCGAGCTTTCAATGGTCCTGACGGGAGCTGCGTTCTTCCACAAGGTCAGGTCCAGCACCCTTGAAATGGCTCGCCCTGAAGAGCTTAACTCGCCCCCTGTCACTGATGTACCCTCCTGTGTGTTCGTGTCCTTGCAGTACTACGCCTACCTGTATTCCTACGTGATGCCACAGGCCATCAGGGACATGGTGGACGAGTACATCAACTGCGAGGACATCGCCATGAACTTCCTGGTTTCCCACATCACCCGCAAACCACCCATCAAGGTCAGAGATGGAAGGGTGTAGCCGGGCTACGCTCAGCCCGGCATCTGCAAAGCTTTCTGCATCTCCCTCAGGCTTCGTGTATTTTTATTTTTGCATACTTATCCACGCCATAACTCAAACTGGCATATCCAATATCCCAGACACAAATTATACATCAAAAACACAAGATCGAATCGGTGTGTTGCGCCTGAGGTTTTTCCCCTGGATTTTTATTGGAAGGACATTTATTACTGGGAGCATATTTATGGCTGGACAAATAATTATAACAATCAAGCCCTGGAAGCTGTTGGAAATGTCATGGCAGCCCTCAGTTCAAGTTCCGTCTGATTTAGAGGGGTGTTAATATTCAGGGTTGTTTCAGGAGGGAATTAAGGACGCCTTTGATGGAGTGTGTTGCATGACAGTGCTTCACTGTGAGGAATAAGCCTTGTGAATAATGAATTTGGGGCAAGGTTTGACTTTTAATCGGTTTGGAAATGTATTTCTCTCTTTTAGGCCAAATAAGAGATTTATAAAGGGGCGTGGAAAAAAAGCATCTTAAGCTTCATTGGTGAGGAATCGAAAGCATCCAAACTCCAAAAGATCTTGACTGAGCACATTTAATAAACAGCATGCTGTTAAATGCAGGCGGTGACAGACTGAACCGGGATTTCCCCTTCTTTCCAGCTGAAATTGCTGATTTTGGCTTCATTGCTTTCACATTCTGATCGGCCAACTAACAGTAGTTCTTGGTGTGTCTGGAACTGTGTCTTAATCTGACTTTACTGGAGAAACCGTTATAAATTGGAAATTATTAACTTAACATAATATTGTACAGAAACAAAACCTAAATCGTAAACATTTATGGGTCAGGTATTACACCGATTTCCTCCCTGGTTGATAACTGTGTAATTTAAATAACACATTTCATTTAAAAATTGGAAAAAATAAAGTTATCTTGGTAAATATTACTTTATTTCCATGAGAACAGATTTAAAAATAACATTCACTACAAAAACTTTTGAGCTTTTGTGTTTTTTTAGTTGGAAAATGGCAATCAGGCAAAAGTTTTCCCACCCTCTCTCATCTATTGTCTGCTGCTCTACTGAGGTCTATTCTGGGGTTTTTAATTGTGTTTGAAAGAGTCCTTGTTAACACAGTACACTTTGTATTTTTAGATGCATTATGCATTGCGAATCATTATCTAGTCGTGGAAGCCGTCCTCTTTTATTCAGCGTGGTGTTTGCTTCTGAAATTCGCTGCCATTTAACTGAATCAATTTCTACCAATGGCAGGGAAATGTGCCAGTGCCTGCAATACCAGCCCAAAGCAAGGTTCCCTGAAGGTCATATTTGTGCAGTGCAATAGTTCATTGCAACTCAAGAATCTGTTAAATCTCTTGACGGCTTTTTGCATCTAATTAGGGACATGGATTTGTATCTCTAACAGTCTGACAAGCATTGCTCCTGGAAAACTGTTAGCTTTGCCTCTGTTGTCTTTTCCTGCTTTGTACAGTGTACTTATTCTCATATTACTCAGCAGTTGTTTAGAGAAGCAAACGGCTTCTGTTTGTAAAGACGAGACTTGAGGAGATGGAATTTATCAAGAATTTTCCTTCCAAGTATACTGAGCTCGGAGATTTTGATGAGTTGGAGACCTGAAATCTTTTGCAGAGCCCAAGATGACGCATGATTCTCTTAACATGTGTAATCTAGTCCAAAACAATCAATCTTTCTTTTAAAAGTTTCATTTTAGCTGTTTGAGTTTAAAATCTGATACTTAATTATTTAATGACAAACTTAGCATCTAATCCACTTGTTAAAATGTTTGCTTTTAGGCCACCTAGCTGTGATCCTTTTCAAAGTTTAGCCCCTGAATTTACACTCTCTCTGTTTATCTTAGGTAACCTCCCGTTGGACTTTCCGCTGCCCTGGCTGCCCTCAGGCTCTTTCACACGACGACTCGCATTTCCACGAGCGGCACAAGTGCATAAACTTCTTTGTGAAAGTGTACGGCTACATGCCGCTGCTGTACACGCAGTTTCGTGTGGACTCTGTGCTGTTTAAGACTCGTTTGCCCCATGATAAGACCAAATGCTTCAAGTTCATCTAGCGCAGGGCCGAGCAACTCGGCGGAGAGCCAAAAGCAGCGGATTGAAGGACAGGAAGGGTTTAAGTGAGTTCCGGCTCTCACTTAAAGCAGCGATAAAGATGGATAGATGAACTGCGAAGGAAATGCACAGGAGGAAACTTTTGGATTTTGATTAGCAGAATTAGACAGACCAATTAACTTTAACAGCTGTTGGTCTTAAAGTTTAGAGTGGAAGCTGAAAGGAACTACTGTCAAGAAATGAAGGCTCATCGTTCTTGCTCTTCAGTCATTTTCAATCATCAACCACTAACCACAGATGTCATTTGCACCTCTTACCTGCCTGCTGAGAAAAGGAGGCGGTTGTACACAGTGTACAAAAGGTTAAACTCTACCTGACCGTGGAGTTAAGTAAGTAACTGACAGACTGATGCCAACGAAACGGTTTCAGATGAGAGCAACTTGCAGTTTTAAACTGTACCTCTCGTACATGCAAGTGAGAGAAGCACTGATGGACAGATGTATTTTATTGAACTCTTTCTTTTTTTAAAAACAGCAAAAGTTTAATTGTGTAAATCCATACGTGGAGTGAACATTTTCCCAAACGTCTCCCTGAGGGAATTTATGAGACCAGACTTCAAGTGATGAGTACAAACCGCTCAGCCCAATCATGTTTTAGCAGCAGAAGGTGTTCAAGAGGAAATTCACTTCAGCGGTCACCATAATGCCTAAAGTCTGTCATGAAAGCCAGCTATCACCTTTTTCATTTTGTTAAAGCGCATATTGAAAGACTTTTTCTTTTTTTATTATTACTTTTTTGAGTTGTTAACAGTTTGTAAAATTGGTCAGAGGTTAAAAAAAAATCATGTTTAAATGTAGTAATAATGACCAAACACTTAAAATGTCCCTTTTTATGAATGTCAGTTGCCAAAAACAACTTAAAAAAGGCTTTGACATTCAATTAATGCAGAATGTTTTCATTTCAATATACTGTTTGAATTATTGTGAAAACTTCAAGTGATGAGTCAGAAAATTAATTAAAGCTTGCTTGTTTTCTGGTGGAGCTCAATAAATCCATCTCTCAGGCTTGTTAAGTCTAAAATAGGAGAAAATAGCCTGTTATGTCAGAAAGTAACAAACACTATCCAGCAGCGCCACTGAAGCTCACTATTAATATATTATGCCTCGTTTTATGGAAATGGTCACAGTGGTTCAAGGTTCTCAAATTGTTGCAGACACCCTTGGAAGTTAATGGCCCCATTCACGAAGCAGTCAAACATCCACTTATAGAAATTGTACGTTGTGACTTTTATTCTTTGCTTAGAACTGTGGAGAAATAATGTGCTAATATGTCGATTTTATCATGGTGCCAGGTTTTTAACAAAGCCAACAGATATCAGATTTTTTTTTATTCTCATGTACTGCTCCACCAGAATGCAAAGAAGCATTTCCCCAAAATACGTAAGAGTACTTTCCCATGTACTGCCAGTTGTGACTTTGCTGGAGAAATATTGTTCAGGTTTCCCTTAGACAAACTTTTCAGGGTCACCATATTGGTTCCACTTTGTGTTTCTATCCTTGCTTGATGAATGTTTTCTTTGCCAAATAGGTACAATGTCTGCAGCTTTACAGCATCATTTGAAGGGTGTTTGCTAAAGGGATGAAGTCTGGTACACCCATATCCAACCTGTATGGTACTTTAAACTATTGGAGCTTAACCCATCATGTATTTAATAATTTGATGATCTCAACTCCTGTAAGCTTAACAGAAATCTAACTTTAAAAGTTCATTGAGTTGGTAGTGGTTTCTCTACAGCCATTTTTTCCTGCGAGGATGCTTTTATGAAACACAGACTCTCACAAGTACATGATTCTTGTATATTTATTGAATATATTATTAAAAAGAAGATTTTTTTTAAACCGATGAGACATGCAATAAAATGTCAAGATATTGTAGTTTATTATTCCTAAATGCACAGAACCCGACCTGATGGAGCAATTGCAGCAACTTCATTGCCAATGAAAACTATCCGGTGCCTCTGATGGGGGTATCTTTGAAGCCAAATCAACTCCGACTCCAGATGGCGACTTCTCTGTAATCCCCCTGGTGTATTATAAAAACACTGAACCAAGCTCCTTCACCTGAGAGGGGTAAACCAGGAGCCAGAATCCAAATTAGCATGTTGTAAAATGACCAGAACAAGATGTTTTTTTCCTTTGCTGCATCAGACATGAAAAACCGGTCCGACTTTAAACATCCTTACCTCCATGCGCTTTTTACTGGAGCTCCAGGGGCTCATAATTTCCATGTTGGACTATAAACAAGTCCTCGGGGCTCAGTTTGGCTCAGCTGGTTTTTCTCCCATACCTGTGCCCCCCACCCCTCCACTCTAAGGATCCGTGGCACAGCTGGTTTTCTGTAGCTCGGAGCAGAACAAATTTAAAGGCAGCAGTCACTCCGAGGTGTTTAGAGATGTAAAAATATGTGCTCCTAGCTGCGGTTGAAGCTCCAGCCACCTGTGAACGCTGCTTGTGCTGTACCACAGTAATGAGTGATGACAGCGTCAAACATACCATTGAAGGCCAGATGAATGGAAATAAAAACTCTCAACGTTGTTAAAAAAAACACATCTGACTCTTGTCCTAATTCTTGTGGCAATCTATCTTTTTTAAACATGTTCATGAAGCTGCAGGTACAGTCATGCTCACCTTCTATCAGTAATTTTATGTCTTGAAAACTGCTCTCCAACAGAGTTTATGTAAGTGTCTCATCCGTTGGCACAAAGTTGCACCAGACTCAAGATTAGTGTTATATCAGAGCTCTACGAAGAACCAAACTACAGGTTTTCAAATACCAACCTATAAGTGATGTAGACGAAACTATCTGCTAGTTCAAACCAGCTGCAAGTCAAAGTCATTTTAAATAAATATTCCAATTCATAATCAACTATTAAGAGGGAAAAACTATGATTATTTTTGCAGTGCATATGATTTCACCAAACTAAACATCTACTGGCTCTAATTACAAACAGACACCAAAGCTTACTTTGAGACAAATAACAGGCCTTTTCCCTGAAGTGTCGTAGCTTCCCTTTCAGAAGTTACAAATAAAGCATTTCTAATGAAAGCACTCAAGTGGCTGTTTCTAGTATAAAAGAAAAAAACAACTATTTGGACATCTGGTTTCAATCTTCCCTGCAAAATCATCTTTCATTAAGGAACATTGTTGGAATTTGTCACAGCTGGAGAAGCTGAAGGAACGAGGTGCGACTGCAGCAACCCACTGCCCCAGATGAAGGCTTCGAAATCTGACATCACTCGGATGAAAGAAAAGGAAAATGCATCCCACGCCTCTCGGCTTCATCCAGTTAATAGAGGGGAGAGGGCTGCGTTCACAACACTCAAACGAGGGTGTGGCTTCAGTTGTCCTCCGGGGGGATTTTCTGACTCATAGCTTCTCTGACAGATCAGAATTTTGACTTGGCTTCGTACCAGATTAAGACCGTGCAGGTGCAAACAGATTCCTCAGCTGTGGACAATATCCATAGATTTTTATTTATGTATACATTTCCCATTCCCTTTAAATCTGAAAAAAAAGATCTCTTTACTGTAACTTGGTTTCCCCACACCGACTCCCTTCACAGCAAACAGCTGAGGCTGCCTCAGAGACTGCAGAGAGTTTATTGGGCTGCACAGGCTTTTGCATATTCCTTCTCAGCGGGAAGCACCGTGTTTCTACATGAATGAACATGGCTGAGTTGTCAGAAGGCTGAATGGTGAAACGGGCTCCATCAGTATTACACAGTAAAGGAAGCTGTTCTCTGAAACCGAGAGCATGCAGAGCGGCGTCCAGTTCTGTAAGAGACTCAGCCAGCACAAGAAAGAAGTGCATTCCTCTTGTTTAAAGTGGCATCAAATGCATAGGTACCCAGTTATGCAAGAGAACAATAGAAAAGAAAACATCTGTCTGTGTAACACCGATAGTTCAGATAGATCATGACTGATTCTCCCAAGAGCATGAAAAGGGAGACCAATGAATAGATCTTGCATAATGTTATGTGCATGTAAACACAGTACAAAGCATAGCTTTTTAGCATAGTTGCAGCATGTCGTAGGCCCTTTGTAACAGTCCTCTCAGTGAATTCTCTCTTCTCAGTGGCTACAGCTGATAGAGAAATGTCTGGTATGCTGGTAGCAGCTAAAGCCCAGAAGAAAGAGTCTCCCAGTTCTGGACCTAGCTCTTTGGTCCAGGATTCAAAGACGGAGATTGTTTTGGAAGTGTCTTGACGTTGACTTGTAAACAGTTTGTGGACATGCAGATTTTGCTGTGGGCAGAGTCACTAGAAAAAAACACATTTCTTTCTGAACTTGCTTAGTTCAGGCATGGAAGTGAGTTTTCAGTCTCAGTAAAAAGGCTGGAGCTTGGAGTTTCACATCCCCACCCATAAAGCCAGCCTGCTTTAGATAAAAGTGGCAGATTAAAGTGAAGACTGGGAACCAATGTCCATCCTCACACCTGAATGCAACACACACAGGGACAGGAACAGCCTTTATCTCCCGAAGCACTCATAGTTAAGGGATTGCTCTAACCGTTGGTCCAGGTCTGAGAAATCGTCTATGTGTCGGTGAGTGTGTGCCAGTGGCAGACCTGCTGTCCCTCTGCCTCTCTCATCTCTGTCCAGTGGGCCTGCTGCTCCTCGCTGGTGCTGTTAAGGCCCAGGGAGACCCAGCCCAGCTTCTCCCTGGGCCTCATGCTGCTCCGCCGGCAGAACACTGACAGCACCAACGACACCTCGGACAGCTGGAAGAGCGCCACCTGGAACACAAACGTCTCCTTGTAGGTGGGGTTGGGCTGGCCGCGGCAGACGGCTGTCTTGCACTTGGACATCTCCTTCCCTTTAGAGTCCAGCATGGTCAGCTTCACGTAGGTGTCTGAGAGGAGGTGCAAGGGAGAAGTAAGACAGTGCCATCAAGTGGTTGGAAATGAGTACTACAGCAAATATGATATGCATTATATATGCATATCATATGCATATGCATTATGGGCAAGAACATGGAAGTATTGATGGAGATCAACATCAAAAGGAACAGTTACATATGTGCAATGCATGTGTAATTCACTTGCACCTGTGCATCAGAGGTTTACTTAGGTAAATGTCAGTTTAAACTAAATATTTGTTAGGATAGAATGAGCCATTTAGAAACTTCCTTAAAAAGCTAAAGACTTGTGCTGAAGAAGTCGACCTACAAAAACCTGTTCACATTGTCTTTTATTGTCTGACTTGTTTATTATTATTGGCTTTTTGTCTCTAGTTAAATTTATTTACTATAAAAGGGTTTTTTCTGTCAACATGGGCTTCAAACAGCATGAAATGTAACATAAGAAAAAAGGTTCACACCTGCAAACTTAAAGAGTAGTTATTTGAAATTAAAGTGAGAACTTTATGATGGAAATGTAAATCCACACTTTAATTTCCCTAACATATGTGCAATTTGTTTAAAACAAAATTCAAAATGACCTTATAAATAACTGAAAATAAAATGACATCATGCTTTTATGAATAAATATAGTTGTTTTGGTCATTTGGATGAAACATGCAAAAAGCATGCAAACAGGTCAGCTTAGTGTTGGGACAAAGGCTACTTTTAATTCACTATTAACTTACCTCTCATGATATACAGCTGCCCCCCTACGAAGTGTTTCACACAACAGAACAGACCGTCTGTAATGAACACACACCACGGCACACACAGCGTTGGGAAGAAGAAAGTGAAACAGTTTAAACAGAGTGAGATACACCCGAAGGTCGGCTTTCAGGTGTGACACGCAGCGGTTGCCTGAGCATCATGGCTTTTAAAAAGCTGGTGTTGTTTCCAGCAGACAGCTGGTGTTTTAGACAAACACTCTGCCAAAACAAAGGCCTGATGTATCAGCGCAGACAGGGGGGTGGGGTCTTAAAAGTGAGAATAATTGCAGTAAATTGCCACAAAAAACAAGAATCCAAGGCTTCAGTCCACGAGTTTTTGTACTTACTGACAGGTTTATCAGAGGCAGCGGTTTTGAAGTGGCTTCCCTTGATAACCTCAGCAGACAGCCGTCCTGTGGCAGAGTTATAGATGAGGCCCAGGAGGATCTCTGGCAAGGATGAGTCTTCAGTGGATCGGTGGGAGAGAGCTCCAGCACTGCGAGACACACTCACCAAAGAGCCGCAACCCTTGCAAGAATAGAAAAAAAAAAACCAGGTAGGAATGTTAGTGAAAATGAAAGAAATACATCGACTTCAGCTAAACTCAGATAGAAATTTACAAAGTCTTCTCACTGTGAGTTCAGAGCCGGGCTCCAGGGTGACGGGTAGAGCGATCTTTCCCTGCAGGTTGAGCTTAGTCAGGTAGAACACTTTCTCCCCCAGCACCTTCTCCTTTTTCATCCGCCTGATGCTGTACAGGCGAAAGCGAACGGCGTAGTCCCCCAGGGCTTCCTGTTCCACTCTGGAAAATTTGAATGTTTCTGTGAAAATAGGACACGGACCCTTCTGCACGCCCGTTTTGGCCCGTTGCTTCTTAGTGGGCAGGAGGACGAGGTGAACCTGCCATGAGATGTTTCCCGTCTGCTTGAGCGCGGGAATGTCTGTCGCCGCCGTGACCGTGACGGCCAGCCACTGCTCGCTCGAGTCGTACTCAAAAGCAACATCCAGCGTGCCATATTTTGAGAGGGGCTCGGGCTCGTAAGCAGCAGGAAGCCGAATACCACAACCATCCTGAGTGCAAAAAGACGCAAACATGGGTTGGGTTAGCTTCTGCAGCGGCACATCATTCTTTGCACTTCCTAAAATGATACTTTTATCAGACTACATGTTCATAAAGCAATAAAAAATGCAGAAAAGGGAGCAAAGAGTAACTCTGTGTTCACCTCTGCACCCAGAACAGCAGTGCTGTCACTGGGAATGTCCTCCTCGCAGCCTTTGTTGAGGTAGCTCTCCGTGTCCTGGTCCCCGCTGGCCTCACTGGAGCAGCAGGCGCTGTCGCAGCGCTGTGGGGACGATGCCCTCCTGGTCCCTCGCTCTGAGCGCGACCGAGAGGACGTGCGCGCCTCTGAGCCCTCGTCTTGGTAAGGAGGAGGCTGCAGCTCGTTGAGGGAGGAATCTTTCTTTATCCTCTGGATGCTGGTGGCTGCTATCAGTGACAACAACAGAATGGGAAATATGTGATGGACTTACTGGAGACCTGGTGTGCTTGTGAAAAGATACTCATTAGTAATGCAGCATAGAGTCCCCACATAGTCATACAGTAGTGCGTTCCAGTTGTCGGAATCCTGAGATAAAATTGCCAGCAATGATAAAACAATCTCAGAATTCCAAGCTGGGAACTCATATTTTGCAGATTTAAAGATGGCCACAGCTCTCTGTACCACCATAAAAATGTGATACAATTCATTTTTTGTCCATTAGGTTTGTAGTATAAACAGCTGCAGCTTGTTGTTAACATCACTGCCTTGTTATGACGGGCTTGCTGATGAAAAATGGCATCTATCTGACTGGCTTATTATTCAATTATCAGTAAAGTTGGCTGGAGTTTTCATAGCCCCAAAAGCATCCAGACTTCCTTACAGCTGCATTTAATATAAGGAAAACTTAGAAAAGGGTCAGATACATACATTAATAAATCATCTGCTTATAGAGATACTCTATGCTCCACCCTGCCCATGAATTCTACCTACTGATGCTAAGTGTAACAGATAAGGGCTCTACGGCCAAGGTCATGAGAACATTTATATTCAGTGACACAGGGCTCTTCTATTCGAAGTCAAAAAAGGATATATTACAAAATTTAATGAAGGTTTATTCTCAATTTGAGTGGGATGAAAAAAAGACATTTCCCAGAAACTCCCCAGATTGAAACTTGAAGGTGTTGCTTTGCCTTTGGAAGATGGATATGCAACAGTTCTGTCGTGACAGGGATAGGATTGGTGCTTCTATAAATAATAAATCCTATAATATAATCACAATCCTGTCATATGTTTTATATCTTTGATGATTCCTTTTCTAATTCATTGGGTGAATATATTTGTTTTCTTCTGCGTGTTTGTTCAGATACTCCTCTTCCAGATGAAATCAGAAATGATCCAGAACATGTGCAGGCTCTCACCGTACTCACTAGAGGCCTCGCTGCTGTATCCTCCCTGCTCCCTGGACTGTTTGCTTTTCCCGCTCCACGCAGACGTTGAATTCTGCTGGGTCGCAGCCTCATGGCCTTTCTCCTCTTCGCTGTCTGATACGACTCTGTCTGCAGGACACACGGGCGCTCAAGTTCAAGCAGCACACTCATAACACATGACTGTAACTAGTGCAATGTTTAAAGAGGCAAGGAAGTGTCCAGAAAAGGAGGAAAGCGTCACTCTAAAAAGGTGAGTTTAAAGGTTAAGAAAGCATGGCAGGAGGAACATGATGTTGACAGAGACAGCGCACACTCTGACCTTTGTTTCCTTTCTTTTTTCTCTTGCTTTTCTTGCCTTTGTCCTTCTTTTTCTCCACACCAGAAGTCGGTGAATTCTTGGAATTCTCTTTTGAACCCTTTCCTTTCTTCTTATCTGACTTTTTCTTTCTTGTAGAGGCAGCTCTGGACAGCTCAGCTTCCTCCTCCTCGTCTTCTTCTCTTTCACCGTCTTCCTCTGCTCCTTCCTCCTCTTTTCCCTCTTGTTGCTCTTTCTGCTTTGATATCTTGACTTCAGTTTCACCGTTTGGTAAATGAGGAGTTTTATCGGGCTCTTCGCTTCCTTCCTGAGCAGCTGACTGGCCATCCATCTCCTTTTCCTTTCTGTCCTGTCCGTCACTCTTGTCCATTGTCTCTGTTTTCTCACCGGCCTCATCTTGCTCCGACTCTCTAGATTCTTTTTTTTCCCTCTGAGTCTTGGCTTCTTTCTCCAGCTGCTTCTCTCTCCTCTCTCTTCTCCTCTGTTCTCTCATCTCCTGCTCCTCCTTCACCTCTTTCTTCTTCCTCTCTTCCTCTGCTAATTCGGCTTCGGTCCTTTTTACTCGCCAGCATCCGTCCCTCCATTCCCACTCCAGCTGGCTCTGAGTTTGCTCTCCCATTGCGGATTCACTGGCTTGGCTGTTTTTCGAGCCCGCCTGACCAGCGTTCGAGTCCCGATGCATCGGCCACATGCTTTTATTACTGGCTTTGCCTTCGTGTGCGGCGGAGGCCTGGCCCGACTCCTGGCCGCTGCCGCTTTCCCCATCCTCCTCCTCCTGCACCTTGTTGATGATAGTAGTGACCTGCTCAGTCAGCTGGTCGCTGACAGCGTAGGTGACATCGCTGACAGCGTTGGCCAAGTCGTCCACACGACTGGTGACTGAGTCAAAGATGGAAGAAATATTGACAGACGGGAGGGTCGGCTGGAAGCTCTTGAAGAAGGCCATCTCTCAGTCAGGGATCCCGCTGCCCGCTAGATTAGCTCATCAGAAACACTGACACGGTCATGTGGCTGTTAGCGGCATGATGCCAGCCAGCATCACAGCGTAGGCTGGGATGAACATAAACACCAATATGGTCACGTTAAAGAGAACACTGTGTTCTCTGTCCTCACGTGTTTTGGGTTTTAGAAATGTACTACAGTGACAGACAAAAGTTCAGTTTCTTGTTAGTGCTGATGCTAAATATTTCATCATGTATACTTTCTGACAATAAACTCTGGTTTCATTTCAAACATAGCAGTTTTCTATTTTAATCTAATTATCGTAATTATCCTTCCTTAGAAAGAAGAGGAGAGGCGTCCATAGCAGCCAAGAGGAAAGAACCAAACTTACTCAAGTATATGATTTTGTTGGATCTATTGGAAGAAATGCTATTTAATATTTATTATTAAATATTATTCAGATGTAAAAAATCAAACACCTGTCTTTTTTATTATAATGAGTGTCATCTATTCTAAAATAAAATCTCTTCTGCCTGCTGCCATGTTACAAATGTAAGCCCAAACCACTGGCTCCAGAGATATTCCTGCTTTTCACAGCCAGTGTAGATTGAGGACAGAAGAGAGCTTACTTGTTTCAATTTGCAGTTTGTGCCCCTAAATGGCATCATTTCACGCAATGAAGCTTACAAACTAAAAGTAGATCTGAATAAAACCCTTGTGTGCAAAACAACTTAAAGGGATTCAGTGTTCAATTCTTTTGTTCAAACTTAGAACTTGGAGCTGTAGTCGCCTTACACTCGACTAGTCGGGCTACAGGAAGTCCCAAAACTGCCTAACATAACGTATAGTTAACCAAAACTCCTCAACATATCTGGGCTTATAACCTGAGTATTGCTTAGAAGTGTCAAATCGAAATGAATTACCCCAACAAAGTTCATTAATTACTACAAATCATGAAGAGCTTAGTGTTATGCTGGTAAAATTGTGCTTTTTAGTGTTGCAATGATTCATCGCAGTGGGTTATGGGACATATACAGCAATATACCTAGTTCTGGCATGCACACCAAAACAAAAAATACTACCTTAAAATGTGTGTAGAATCTAAGAGTGTGTTGAATACCTTGCTGGTTGTCCTTGTAGCCGCTGAGATGAGACAGATTGTCAGGACTCTCCACAGACAGTTTGTTGCTGAGGTAAAGAAAAAACAGAATCATCAACGCCATGAAGGCTGCAATGGAAGACAGGACACCCAGAAGCTCGGGAGAAACTGAGAGAGGGGAAAAAAGATGAAAATGGCGAGAGAAAGAGAGGAAAAAATGGGGGGGGAAAGCAAAGAGAGAAAAGAAAAAACAGAACATCAGTTATACTGATTATAACGGGACACAGAAGCTAACCATCTCATCTTATGAGAGGAAAATGATCCCATGCCTGCGCATGAAAAACACAAACAGATGGCTGCAAAGCCGAAGAAAAAAAGGAGCAAACAAACAAGTTTGATTGCAGGAATAATTTTGTTTGATGATAGGCATCTCATATTTAAATTAAACTCAATTTCTTTTAAACAGAAGAGAATTAGCTATTGTACTTTTAAGCATCCAACGTGTCTTCCACTTCAAAAGCAAAGCAGATATAATCTACAGCGTTGTATGTAGGCCAACCGTACTTCATGTAACTATGCAGTCCTGTTCTATTTTTACAAGAGCCTCAAAGGAACTGTATCTAAGAGAAATGTAGATTCTATAAAGCTAGAGAAACCACACTGGGCCTGCATTTAAAAGGCTACCATGCAGACGCACAGCAGTTTAATAGCTTAGGAAAAGGGGAAGCTGAAGTTTGATGAAGCATGAAAGACATTTCCAAAGATCAAACACCTCGATCGAAAGGGCAGCTGCTAAAATAAAGGACACCACAGGCGAAGTTTGGAGATATGAGGTGTGAGTTGTTGGCTTGAACACTCAAGGCCCACAATGCAGCCGTGATAAAGCGCGATCATAAAACTGTGTGGGCATATCAAAGAATAATACCTTCCTGTTTTATCCTAAAGGCTCTTGTGTGTGTTTTCAGCTGATAACAATTAAACACCTTTCCCAAAAGGGAAAGTTAATTACAGTTTAACTTGAGTTCAACATATTAAGTCTGCAAGAATCACAAAATCGCTTAATTAATATACATGGCAACTGTGGACATAAAGGTTTGTATCTAAAAGCAGTGTGCGTTGCCGGATCCTGAGATAAAACTCCTATATGTCTAATGATGTAAGCAAGAACTGGCAGGAGACATTTCTTACTCCAAATATGGTCTTGCTCTTGCATTTTTAAAATACACTTTAGGATTTTCTGCTCACCTATTTGTTCATTTGATTTTATAATAGCTCTTTGATTAATAACTTTCACAGCACTATACTGTACCTTTCACCCTGTTTCACTTTCAATTCCAGACTTTTGGTTTTGATGTGATTCATTGCAACACACTTATTGGATTTTATGACTATGAATAAATTAGCTTTACCTATGACCCTGTAATTGATTCTAAACAATTTCTTAATTCCTTAAATGCAAGGACAGAAGGACACAGGAGGAAAGGACAAATAATTCCACACTGAAAGTAAATACAGCTGTCTTGAACACTACTGATTCTTATCTACATGATGACATTCAGAGATATACCTATGTCCTTTAACCAAAAGTTTAAAATAATGGCTCTGAAGCAAGGATGCTTCCCTTTGGTACAACTATTTGCTGCTCTTTCTGAAGCAGGGAAGCATCCCTGTTTTAGGTCCAGCTTCTACAGTATGACGTGAATAAAGCCTTTATTATGTCTAAATTTTGCTATAGTATTATTGTGGCAAAAATAATTTATAATAAGTATACAACTGCAGTACGGATATAAAACAAAATCAAAAACATATAGACTAATAAATTTGTTTTGTCACCTCTTTTAAAACAAAATCAGTACATAATTACATATAGGATGTTAGAAAACTCAGATATTTAACTCAGCAAATAGAAATTTTTAAAAATTCTCAATTTAATAATATACAACCATGAAATCAGATAATTAATGTTTGGTAGATTCCAGTAGATTAACTGATTGTTCATTACTAATGATCTAATTAAGGGTTTTGGTTTGTCAATCGGTCATGACCAATTATTAGATTTCATTGTCTTAAGTTTAGAAGCATTAATTTGTCCTAATTTTATTTATTTTTTTTGTGGAAAACTTTACCATACAGGAAGAGAATAATTCATACTAAAAAGAGACTGTTGTAAAATATTGTGCATTTCAGGCAAAGCTTCGTATGTTGAGGGAAGTCTGCATGTAGCAGGAGCTCACACATCCAGCCATCAACAGAGTAACTGGTCAGAAGAGTGACAACAGGTGTCTCTCTGAGGAATACTGAGCTGGACCTTCTGAAGACAAATTCGACTTATTATGGAGAAACTTGCCTCACCATGGCAACAAGCAAGAGATCTCTGCAGGTTGAAAATCAGCACACCCAGCTGCACACCGCCCCAAAATAATGAATGCTAAATTCCCCCATAACTTCAAGAGAAGTAAATTTTAGAGCATCGTGACAACAGAGGCTTACCTTGTTGGAAAAAAACATCCTCATTTAAGCCAGCTGACCCAAAGCAAGGGAAGAAACAAAGTTGTCCTGCTATGATGTAATCCCACATGTAATAAAGCTTCACGATCAGCCCGGTCCAGCACTTGCCAGCTTATGCATCAACTCTCATCATCAGCAACAGAGCTGATGGAGCCAGAATTCCCTCTGCAGCCACAGGTAGAGCAGCTGCCCATCAAAAGCCACGAGCCTGCCTATAAACCAGGATGCAATGACACTTCATACATGGTCCTGCTCTGTAAATGTCGGCAACAGCTGAATAATTGAAAAACCCGAGGTAACGCGATGCCTCTGTCCATCTACAGTGGACTGTGAAGCAGTGTAGCGAGCCGGTCTTTGAAAAAGTTTGTGTCCTCATTTTCTTTTATGAGGCACCCATCATTTTTAGGTGAGTCTGATATTCCTTTTAACCGCAGAGAACATTAAAATGGACTGTAATACACTCCTCTTTCACCCTTCTCCATCCTCTTTAAGTGAATGTGTGTGCAATTTGTGAGTCTTAACAGAAAGCATGGCAGAATAAATCTATGTTTTGAAGGCTGTGAACTGCGGTTGAACTCAGGACTCTGAACTGAGCCTGAGGATCCAATCAGCTTGCTTTTTTTCCAGGTAATGAATCCAAGCTGCCTAACAAACATGAAAACGCAGCCACTGAACCAGTCAATATGAAAACAGAAATGAATAATAGCTCCAGAGAAATGTGAGCCTGTCCACATGAAATGTTTTTGTTGTAGAAAAAGGAGGTAAAGTAACAACTATGACACATTTCTACAGACACAGACAGGCTAAATAACCTCTTATCTTATCAATTTATGGCATTATTTGAAGCTTTTAGACCACAATTTACCTAAAACTGCATGCTTGTCCAAAGAAAGTAGGTAATCTGGATGTGTTGCTTACACATGGATCTCTGGGACGAAACAAAACCTCCATGCTGAATAAATCATGCACATACAGTCGCCTTGTTTTACTGAGGACTAACACTTGATATGGCATACATAATTCATGCTGAAACATTCCGCTTTCTGAGGTCTATTTAAAAAAAAAAAAGCTTTTACAATGACAAAGTTGAAATCTTGGATGAGCTATTGGAATATGCGCAATTCATGCAACCCGGATAAAAGTATGAAAGTATGAAGAGGCATGCTCTTATGAGCATGTGGAGACACATTTGCAGAGACATGCTTGCTTGTTACACGGTCTTACCGCGTCTGGCACAGATGAGCTCATGAGCACCACAGTTCCTCCCCCCTCCTGGAAGACAGAGACATTAAAAGTTGGGAGTCAGAGGCTAAAGGACAAAAACGAACGTTGTGAGCAGTGCAGGAACTCATGCCCATACCCTCGGGTTAAATAATCTGACAGATGTGCATATCAGCAAAGATAGAAGTGATTAGCTGAAACCACCTGGGACCACTGGATAATTCTGAAAATATTTTACTTTTGTGTTTTCATGCAGAAAATCGGAATGACACTCCCAAAAATATATCTAGGAATGTGAAATAATATGAATGTCCGCAGCTAAACTAAAATCAGTTCAGTTTCTTAATAAAAAAACGACTCAAAATTGTAAAAATAATGTTATTCTTATTCTTTTCTATAAGGATTTTTACATTTTTGTCTTTTCATTTATCTGTAGTTATATCTATGCTTGCTATTGTGTGAGACCTGTGTTGGGTTCTTCAAGTTTATCTTGATTTATGGATACCTGCTTGTGCTTTCATGTTATTAGTGTTCTACAATTTGCTCTGTTCTCCTCACAGAACTGGTCCTAGTTTCTTCACCTGCAGTGCATTAGTCATTATTTCACACTGTGCATCCTTGTTGCTGCTCTTTGCTCATGTCATTTTTAGATTTTTCTCTTTCGTCATGCCTCACAGCTGTGTTATGGATCATAGAGTCTTCCACCTGTCTACTTCCAGAGCCCCGTAAGCATTTTAAGTCCCCTTCTCTGTACACATTTGCTCCTATACATACAGGTTAGGATTGTATTTGTCAGAACATCAACGTTCTGTCAGTGTTCGTGTTCCTATGTTATGGTGTCTTTGTTCCATATCCTGCAAGTGTTTGTAGATGTAGTTATGTGAAGTGCTAAGATCGTGCTAAGTGTTTTTTTTGTGTGTGTGTGTGTGTGTAAGTGCCGTATGTGCGCGTGTGTGAGAACAAGTGTCCAACAAGTCCTATGTTAAAGTCAAATAATAAACGCTAAATTCGCTGTCGTAGAACCAAGTTATGGTAAGTGCATTCTCTGATGAGTCAAAGCTGCATTTAAAATTGCAGGGACGCACACTTTTTTCAAATTCTGCACAGGACCTGGCCAAATTCATAATGAAAACATACTAAAAAGGATTATTTTCTTGTCATATTGCATAAATAATAATGACCAAAAGCAAGGCCCTTAACCCCAACACTGCGCACCAAACTATGGCAGCCAAATGCTGGGAAAGATGGGTCAAATCAATTGCAGAAGTTGACACCTCAGTCGGGATTAGTATAGTAAATATTGAATATTAGGAAATAAACTAGTCATATAATAAATATATTGAAGCCTTCAGATGTATCATGCAGACTTTAGATGTTTTCAATTCACCTGGCTCAGATGAACAGGTCATTATTGACACGATTGTGCAGAACATGAGGACAAGCTGTTGAGGTGATCATGTCAAAATGTCTTGGAACGAGGAAACATCCAAAACCTGCAGGGAAGCAACCTTTGCAACACTGCCACAAATGATCTGCTACCTCTATTGCACAAAACCATCCGGCAGCTAAAAATCTTGGTTATAGTTTTAAAGTTCTGAAACAGTTTTCTTAACTATAATTATGTATTATGTATCATATTATATTATTAAGCTTGACTAAATAAAGAATGTTATTCATTTTGTACCTTCACACTCAATGCAACCCACATGATTTGGCTGATATAAACATTAACATACCATCTCTCATTGATTCAACATCTAATTATTTATGTGGCTACAGTTCAGTGTAACAGGTGCACCCCTTGGTAATCATGCCTTATATTTTACACTGTAAAACCATTTTCTTTCAACTCAGAAAACAATATTTCATTCCTTCAACAGCCCTCGCTGAACAATGGGGAAATAAATAGTCATCTGTGCGGCTTTCTTCACATTACAGATAGGATATTTGAGGTGTTTGGAGGCACCGGCTTGATGCCAAAGCTGTGAGGCAGACTGCCCCTCTTTAGACTAATGCACTTAAAGGCACATAAAAAGGTTTGCCAAAATATAACCATTTTTAATGTTCTATTACAGCTTCCCTTACAGTTGCAGGTACTGTAGCTTTACAACAAGGCATCCAAAAGTAGGGAAGCATCCTTTTCTTTGTACGTAACAGTCTTTTAGAAAACTATTCTTGAGGCAAAACGGTTCAAGTTGCCAAAAGGCAACTGGTTGGTACCATAGATTGTAAAATGAACGGTACGGAGGCTAAATGTAATAACCATCTAAAAAAGTAAAACCTATGATATTATTGACTCTCCTTGTGGTTTTTTCAATATTTCTAAAATAATATATTTTGTGTCAAGAAATTAAATGAAATCCTGAATCTTTATAATAGGCATACATAAAAAGGTAAAGATGCAAATATGTATCTGCAGGCTATCATAAGTTTAAAAATGAAAAATGTAGCTTTCCAAAAAAAAGAGATTCCAACATTTAAAAGTATTATTTGAAAAATGTTTCATTGAGCAAGCCCTCATTTTATCAGGAAATTGGTCACCTAAAATGCATGCAATGCAGGATTATTAGGATTATCTCAAGTAAAGTATGTAGGATGTAGTCTTGATGTAGCTATATGATGTAGCCTATTTATTTACTTCAGCAATTATTTCTTTCCTTGGAACAGTTGTTCACTTAGGATGATATAAGTGTACAAGGCCTATATGTCTACATTTCGTTTCCTATGTACCTCTACTGTCCACAGTGTGGTACTGCTGACAGGTCTTAAACTCAGTGCAAGTCAAAGCACGCAGAGCTGCACGTGACATCCTGTGCTCAATAAACTCAGCGCAAGTCAAAGCACAACAGGGCGATGCACGCGCCAACACTTCACCGCTGCTCAGTGCCAGGTAAAAATGTCCCGGTCACTTTCATCAGCAAAGATACTGAAGAGACAAAGTGACAATTGCTGGAAACACAAATAGGTATGAACAATATCGACGGCACGCGCGGGTTTGAAATGAGTTTTAAACAACAGCGGAGTGTTTTCAAAGTCAACAGGATATCTTTCTGACTCACAACATTACATCTTATTCATCCGCAGTGTGGTGTACTTCTCCAACAGCAGCTAAACAAAGTAGTAGTCATGTGATGCTAAAGTAGCAGCCTGCTAAGATTTTGTGTCAATATATTTACATTAATCGATTTGGACTCACAGGTGAGCCTTAAATGGATGATTTTAACAACGTCCCTTCACGTGACTCTGCCAATTAAACCCCCAGGACGGTCTGTTTACTTGCGCATCACTTCACGTGCCCATCCGTGAACGGACCACTACCGTCCTGCATCAGTGCGGGTACCCGCACCTCAGCATCATCAACCCCGCGCTGCTAGTTAGCTGTGTGGCCAGGCTCTGCGGTGCTCTCGGCGACCGTCACAGAGAAACAGGATAGTAAATTCCGTGTTGCATTTCTATAACAATTCTTCTTATTCTGTCCCGAGCAAAGTTTAAAACGAGTCCATACCTGAGACTGAGCACTTACCGTCAATCGCCATGATGCTCCGTCCCGGACTCTACCAACTGTGGGGGTTGTACAGGAGGAGGAGGTCATTCATGTGCGAGCAGATGGTTTGTGTGACAGAGATATTACAATTCAGGTTTTAGCAAGAGAAGCACAAACAGATAGTTATTTTAAATATCTCATATTTCTACAAGGAAAGGTCTTATATAGCCTATATGTAACGTAAATCAACATAATGTGTGGTACTGATATATGAAAATACCAAGTGCAAAGAGAAATTTGTCTTTAGGCTATTTATTTATTGTACTATAATGTTAATTTTCTATTTCAGTTTAAAACCAAACATACCGTCAGTCTTAAGTGGGACGTTGTGCTCTATTTAAAGATGTAACTAAAAAGTTGCATAACTCAAAAATTGTTTGTTACAATTACAAAGGAGTTTATTATTTTTTCATGCTACTCTCTACTCGATAAACAACTTAAAAGAGCTTATGAAATTGGATTCTTTGTTTTAACCCTGTCGTGTATGAAAAAAACAGTGCCATGTGTTTTTTGCATAATTTACTTCCATGGACATAAACAGTGAATCTTTTTTATTTCTTAATCATGTTTTACATTTTATTTATTTAATACATTTTCATATTCCATTCAAAATCATTAATTAAATTTGCTTTATTGATATTCTGTAAAAAATATGGCTGTATTGTTTTCTTTTCCTGTTTATCCCTAAAGTTTGTTTATAACAGTGTATGAATGTACATATATAGCCTACAAATTTATCCTACAGTAAATGACAGTACATTGCATGACTCACTAATGTCCCCATAAGTGGTAAAATTACAAATTTTTTATCCATTCCATGAATATAATGGGAAACAGTTGTCAAATAGATGTCTGTTGTAGCAAACAATATGGTTGAAAGGGTTAATGCAAGCACCTGGAATGATTTGTTTGTGTTTTTCTCATCTGCCTTTTCCAGCATAGCAGCCCTAACCCTAAAACTGGAATGATTTGTTGATTTGCTATATTTCTGTAATTGTTTCAGTGGCTTTCAATGAATAAATACCTGAAACTTAGTATTCCAATAGGTTATAGATTACATTTTTTCAGTCTTAGTTGCATGAGTGTTTTTAAAATGGATTTAAAAGTTTCTACATTTGTTGAGACTTTAATCTGTCAGTTTGCTACACTTGTTTGCAGCATAACAGCTAAAAGCTGCTTCTCCATGTTTGGTCTTATCTCTGGACCAGCTAACTTGAGTCTTTGGATCTACGTTCTGGCAGGTTTATATTCTCTGAACACATCATAGATGTATACACTGGGCCTAAACAATTCTTAGATTTATAGTAATAAATCTATTGTAAATTAACAGAGTGTTCAAGCGAATTAAAAAAAAACACAAAATAAAACAGGAAACAAAACAAAGGACTCAAAGACAATCAAGAGCAGAAATTTGATAGACAACAAAAAAACGAGGTAAAGTTTCCTCCAATAAGCCATAAAACCCATTTATTTGTTAAAGGCCGCTTGAATTTATTAAACCATACATTAGACCATTTTACACTTTAATAATACACAGTATTTAGTATGTTTACGTGGGTTTGCATCGGAAGAAAGCACTTGATTGACAAATACAGTGTAAATACGTTTATGTACAGTATGAGTGGTGCTTTGGCCGGTGACGTCACTATAACTGGACACGCCCATTGTGGGGTTCTATTACTACATTTCCGTGAAGTTTGTAGTTGCGGTGGACTTACTGTACCCTTTTGTTGAAGCTGTTTGACTCGCGGAAGTTTGTAAAATGAGTGAAATCAAGCCAAGCGATTCATCCGCAAGCGCAGACAACGGCGATGACCAGGACTGGGCTGCAGCCAAAGCGTTTTTTGACAGCCTCAAAACTAAAGTACCGAGACCCGTGAGTGTTTCTCTGAAATGATCCTGACCTAAAGCAAGCGTGTTTCAGCTGCTCTGCCATGTCCCCTCACCGCGACGTGCTTGTTGAGAGTTAAGACATAGTTATTTAATCAGCCTCTCCATCCATCCTCAGCCCAAACCCCAGTATGCGGTGACCATCGCCGTGTCGTCCCGCACCCTCTTCAACATGGTGGCAGAGAGGAAGCTCTACGAGGAAGAAGGGCTGGAGAAGTACGTCTCATTTCAAGTGGAACTTGAGAAGGAGCCTCTGAAGCCTGGAGCTGCTTTCCCCTTCGTTAAGGTAGGCCTGAGCTTTGGGAGTGCAGGGTGTGGTTCCTGAACGCGTACATGTTGACACTGTACATGTAAAACAAACCTACATGGAATGTACAGTTCAAAAGGCATGGCACACCTGAAACCACGCCCCTCAATAGGTATGCCAACAGTCTTCACAATCATAAAAAATGCAACTTCCTTGGGATTAATGCAGGTGTGTTGTTATCACCACCACTATATCACATCATTAACGGAAAGTAGCAATACATTTGTTTATAACTGGTGTTGCATTTCTGTAGGAGATAGGAGCTAAATTGGTGACACAGTATTAATCATTCCAGTTTGTGGGCAAGATGTTGCAAAAACGATCCAACCCAGTTTTAGAGCCCATTCTGAAAAGGTGGAGTGTGATCAAACATGGCAACCCTTCATTTTGATTCAGGCTGTGGGTTTTTATCTAAACTGGATAAAGTGATAAACCACAGACTGAAAATAAAGCCAACTTTCATGATGGCAATAAAAACTGAGACGCTGATCACTTCTTTATGACTTGCAGTGCTGTTTAATTGTTGTGGCATTTCTAATATCAATAAATTCTCATTAATTAGAGTATTTTGTACGATACAGTATAATAGCAATACCTAAAAGTCTGATTTTGAATTAAAGCTTTTCATAATCTAACCATTATAAACCTCCATGTAGAGTAAGTTTCTATCAGAAGTATTTTTTTTTCATGTAAGTAGAAGATGTTTTGGATTCATAAGGAGCTACTGTACCATGATTCCTTATATGAGACCAACTATAGAAGTAATGTCCCTGGACAGTGTCAGACTGACCTAAAGTTCATCATTCCTTTGTGTCCAGATTTGATTTGATTGTTATCCAGAGAAACAGTATAAATACATAATTAAGGGTGAGCTGTTTATAACCTCCCTATGTATTTTTGATTTGTATCTCTCCAAATCTTTTAAATCTCTTGCTTCCTGCAGAAGTAAAGACATTTTTTCTGGTTTGGCTTTCCATAGTTCCAGAACAAAATATACAAAATGCTTTGACCACACTGACTTGTTTTTGTACTGATTTAAAAATCTCACATACTGTTAACACAGATTTAATTCAAAGAACGCTGCTGTAATACTGCTGGTGTAACTTGGTCTTGAACGCTGTGTCTCAATATTTTGTTTTTGGGTGTTAAAATGTGCGTCCATTCTCTCACAGGCACTGATGAATGTTAATGCGCGGCTGAGGGAGCTCTACCCAGACAGCGAGGAGCTGTTTGACATCGTTTTAATGACTAACAACCATGCCCAAGTCGGAGTGCGCCTCATAAACAGCATCAATCACTACGGTGTGCTGCATAAACACCCTTACACAATGCAAAATAATAGTAATAGTTTCACAATGTTACTTATGTAACAGACCTTTTTTTTTTCTTTCTTACAGGTTTGACCATAGAGAGATTCTGCATGACAGGAGGAAAAAGTCCTATTGGTTACCTGAAGGCCTACATGACCAATCTTTACCTCTCCAAAGACTCGGAGAAAGTCACAGAGGCCATAGAGGAAGGTAAAGAGAGCTTCTGGTAAAAAGCAATACACAATGAAGTCATTATGTTTTGGTATATTAAATCCACAAAAATCATTATCAAACCAAGATGTTGACAGTTTTATGACAGCTCTGTTAGCTAAACTGTTAGTGAAATGTTCACATCCCAAAGCCCAGTTTTACGGTAACCAAGCCCCCTCCTTTCATCAGGAATTGCTGCGGCTACAATGTTCATGCCAGAAACAGAGAGCGAGCTGAACGACACGCAGCTGAGAGTCGCCTTTGATGGCGACGCCGTCCTCTTCTCAGATGAGTCAGAGATCATTGTGAAGCGGCACGGCCTCGACACTTTCTTCGAGCACGAGAAGAGGAACGAGAACAAGCCCCTGGCTCAGGTAACGGGGATGTTTTCATGTGTCCGATCACTCACAATGAAGAAAACATATTGTAATGTAAACAGTTGAGTTATTTACTGTCCGGCTGGGAGTTTTTGGAGACTTCTTCCCTGATTTAGTCACTGTTTTTGCATTCCTGTGAGTGCGTTGCATAGCTGTCCCTGAGTTGAACACTACAGATGTAATGTTTCAGTCCATCACTGGAGGATGCCGACTGTCACTGACTGGCATACAAATGTTCCCTAATAGATGCTTTCCTTTACAAACGAAGAAAATCTTTGTGTTCATGCAAGAATGTCAGGCTTTGAGAACTTTATCGAATTTAGGGACTAGTTTTCCTGGATGTACATTAAATGTTTTTTTAGCAATTTATTCATTCAAACCTTTACAACTTACTTTACAACTTCAGTTCTGTTTAACCCCACGGATTTCAAACATTATTTTGATTTCCAGATACCTGTAATTAAATGATTTGTGATTGTTTTAGATCCATTGTGATCTGTTAGTTGTAATACTTGTGTGATTAAGCAAATTGAAAATGAAGTAAATATACCGTACCGTACCGTCCTCTTCCGCTTATCCGGGGTCGGGTCGCGGGGGCAGCAGCCTAAGCAGGGAAGCCCAGACTTCCCTCTCCACGGCCACATCAGCCAACTCATCCGGG
>JAVQJG010026329.1:0-11317 GCA_036024015.1 Craterocephalus amniculus
ATAAGAGAGAGAGAGAAAGGGGGAAACAGAAAAAACAAAGAAAACAATATAAGTTAAAAAGTGTCTCTTCATCCACACACACACACACACACACACACACACACACACAAACACACACACACACACACAAACACACACACACAGCCCTCAGGTCTGCCTATTGACTACTACTGCCCTACTCTCAGGCCAGCTAAAGATAGACTGACTGAAGCTGGTCTGACTAGTTGCAACCAAGTTCTGAAAGGTCAACTCTGAATCATTCTAAAGACTCAGCCAATTTCCAAGCTCTCTCAGTTGAAGAAAGTAAGCCAAGTGTGGACTGACTACTAAGGTTTGACAGTTTTTTGCTCTTTGAAATTACAACATAGATTTTCCATTTGTTAAGTTTTAAATGGAGAAAAGTGTTGATTTACCAAATTGGACAGGATGATCTTTCTTTAAACTCAAATATATCAGTAATTTGAACCTAAAAGACTATTCCTCACCGATCAAATGGTCAGTCAAATCGAAGCGCATGGATAGAATTTGCTGTAAGTGACCACCTTCTCCACCTCTGCTTCGCTGCACGCTTCCTCTGTCAGGCACACTCTGCTCAGTGACCACTTGCTGCTGCCCTCAGCGGCTCACCGTTCCTCAAACTTTTCAGACCTGGTTTCAGATCAGTTCTGAAGTCCAGCACAGTAGCAGCCCTATTTAAATCCAACAGCCGCCACCTTCTTCACAAGCATCACCGATTCCTCTGCGCACACAGCAGCTCTTCACACAGCTGCACTTTTACGAGCCCCTGTTTGTGCATTATGCATCCAGAGTTACTTTTAAACGCCAAGCTAAATACACCGACATGTATGATGTGAGAAACATAGTTAGGACATTATGTAATTCAGCTGCTGCATTCCTTCAGCTCCGGACGCACATAAAGGCGCGCTGCAGGAAATCACGCAAAAAACACTAAAAATTGGCTCGGACGGAAACCATGTGTTTATAGACCTACTAAGTTACATTATTATGCATAAATTTGGAAATCGTCTTGCACCGAGAAGAGGCAACAACGAAGTAGCAACACACTGTCCAATCATTTTCAAACAAGTCGAAACTTCAGTACTTTACCTTGCCAAGTCACCGTAGGCGCATACGAAAGAGAAGCAAGTCCGGGTTTTCTAGTAATCTTAACACCGCAAAAGAGAGAGCAAGATACTTATGAAAAAGCATGCAAACTCAGGAACTATATGAGGTTTAGTATTCTACTATAATGCGCTCCATGGAGGAGGGGACACATGTGGAGGCAAACGCAGCTCCGCCCATTCATTCCAGTTGAGTAGTATCACCAGGATGGAGTTGTGCTATTGATCCGCAAACACATCTGCCTGATTCATTTTCTTTATTCAAGTATTTCAAAATAAAACATTTATGAGTAAACAAAAGAAATAAATTGGGTCAATGTGGAGAAAATAAAACGAAGCAAACCAGGGATGGATTCCAGTGTAGTATAGCAGGACTCAAGTTATTAATGTCATATACAAAGCGTTAAAAACAGTAAGTATCACGAGCTGTGTGTTACTTTAATATAGAAAGAGACAGCCATCTTTACAATATATATTTTATTCACAGACAAAAACACTAAAACAGAACTTACAAATCTGAAAACAAATCTGAGATCAGCAGGATATTTCCTGGTGACAGACGTGCTGCAGAACAAGTCAGGGATCAAACAGTCCATCACATCCCAGACCGTCCTCATTCAGGTGGGATGTCAGCCTGCCTCGTGAGACTTCACCCATGTGGTACATGAAAAGGATGAGTAGTGAGCAAGCTGAAGGTGGTCTAACAATTTTTACAAAGCCATTTTGAATCCTGTGAAAATTTGGGGAAAGGATGATTTCCAAATCACATCCAAAGTTCCAAGTTTTCCCCCTAATAAATAATGTGTTTAAAATACTCCCAGCACAGACGTTTACTGAGGAATCTTTCTGATCTGGCAATCCAAAGTCTCATTTTAGCATTAGTCTTGAAGTGACAGGTGTATGTGCACAATTTACATTATTCACAGTATTTACAATTAAGTCCCCAAGCGCAACAATCCACATTATCTCCAGGAACCCTCCTTAGGATGCCTTGGCTCAGGATATGCTGAGCAAAGCAAAAAAAAAAAAGGTGGATGAAAAGTTTGTCGTGTCTGGTTCTCTTCTATGATTGGACTTCCATGAGGACTTTGATGTCTTTAACGCCATGCTCTTCTGCTACTGCGATGATGTGGTCCAGGGCGTTCAAGTGGCCCAACATCTTAACACAATCTCTGATTTGCTCCCTGTTGGAAGATATGAGAAGTAGTATGAATAAACCCCCACACACATCACAACAGTCACCAAATTGCAAAAAGCAGTTTGGTAAACCAAGTATTACAAAGTAGAACTCCTTACTTAGCAGTGCGGCGCTCAATGTCTGACCCTCCTACGCTGCTACGGTGCAATGAGTTAGCCATGTGTGCGAGGAAGCGACATAATGGCTCCAACTGAGGCAACGTCTGCTGACCCTTTAGTCCAGAAAACCAGTGATCAGGCAAGAACTCCACCACCTGAATGAAATGAAAGAATGAAGTCTGCATTACATTGTTCAGCAAATCACAAAAGTAGTAAATGTATAGTGAGAACAAACTGCAAGTTGTAAAATGATCCATGTGGTGGGCTGCCTAATAGGGTGAAATAAAGTGCATAAAATGTAAGCCATGGCAGGAACGTCATGGCCATGGTTGCTCATGTGTAGGAGCAAAGAAGAGAGTGTTCCACTTAGCCTGGACAACGAGCCTTACCATGATGTACATATTGTGTTTACAAGAATTGGGAGAAAATGCATGGTAGCTGTACATGTTGTCCTGCTCTTGAAATTGAGACTGATGTTTTGGAAGAAGAAAAAAGTCCAAGGAAGTGGCAGCAATATAATATACCCATGATGTGCTCCAGAACATCTTACCTTCTGGCACTTGTAAACATTTTCCTCTCCTACATCTGTGGTCTGCAGCGCAGAGAGGATGAATCTATTCAGAGTGCTGTCCAAAGCCAGGTCCCTCAGACAGGAATTGGATAAGATACCATCCCATTGCAGGATGTTGCCCAGCAGCTAGGGACAGAGGAGACAATATTGAATAAAAAAACAAAAGTAAAGCCTGTCCTTAGGCCAATTTCACTGGCTGCTAAACCTGGAAACATTTTAATTTGTTGTTACTGAACAAACTAGAGTAGCACAACATCATACAGTCACAGAAAGCGAACTTGCACTGCCCTTTCTTCCTTTTGTACATACCTTCACACAGGACCAAAACTGCCTTTGGTAGAATAAGTAGGCGCCGCTATTTTTGTTGTCCATCACACTGAATAAAAGCAAAGAATAGAGTAGAATTTAGACTTTTAACTTAAAACCAGACTTCTGATTCTGACAGCTATTTGACATACTGTTTGGGGAAGAGTGGGAGGAAAACATCTTCATCCAGAGTCCGCCTGGTCCGCAAGACAACCATTTTCAAAAGCTCCTACAGAAAAAAAAAAATAAATAAAAAAAATAAAAATCACAAAAGCTTAAATATATTGCAGAAATGATAAAACGGGTAAAATGTGCAACACAGCAATGACACTGTCTTACCTGGGTGTAACTGTTGTCCCCATGCAGCACTGTAGGATAACCTTTCATCAGTTTGTGTATGAAGCCCACTAGCCTGAAAGTCTGACTGCTTGACAGTGGGTCCCAAACCTGTTCCACCAACACTACAAATACACACAACGAAAACAAAAATGTGTTATTTATACCTGCATACTGACGGATTTGGACACATTTTTGCCCACATCCCAGAGAAATCCTCCACAGTGTGCTCTGAGCAGCCGAGCAGGTTTCACTACCTGATAATTTGGAAAGGATGACCTTCTCTACGATAGCAGGCAGCAAGCAGATGTCTTCATCTCCTTTCTGCAATGTGCTGTTCTCCTCAAACCCGTAAAACAGCAGAGACTCAAACCACAGCATGTACTCAAAGTTTGCACATTGTGCCTGCATTGTGGAGAAAAGGAAAACAGACTTTAGAACAAATTGCATATTTTCTCCCAGAACAGGAAAACATTACTTAAAAAACACAGAAAACCAACCTCCAGAGGGTTCCATGTAATGAGCTGCATACGGACTAACGGGTTGAAGAGCTTGGGCAAGCAGAGGCCGATGTAAGCCTCTCGGTAGCAGTCAGGGTATTCCCTCCTCCACACTTCAAAATGGGATTTGATGAAATCAAGAGAATAGAATTCCTCCACCACATCCTCAAACACCTTTTTACATTCCCTGGTGATCCGATCTGCATGAGACAAAAGGCTTTAATCAGACATGAGCTGTGGGCAGGAATGAATGACATCTGTGTTTACCAATCTTTCCTCTCATAATGTTTGGCATTTTAAAGTACCCCTCTCGGTGTGGAAGCTCGTGATATCTGTAGAGGTTTCCTCGTCATCAGAAGATAAACCTTCTTTATGCTCGGCCCGCTTTTGCTCTCTAGCTTGTCGTCGCCTCGTTCTATATCCACCCACAGACACAAAGAGCAGATTAAAAACAAGAGCTGTTGAAGTCCGCTTTCAGCCATTCTGAAAACTTAGCACCTGTCATATGGCAAACCTATGCTTTAAAAATGTAGTAATACACCTGAAGCTACATATTTATAAAAGATATTTCAGGAATTTTTGTCAGAACAAGGAGCAAAAGCAGCACTGCTGAGGCTTCATACCGTCGCGCCTCTCTTTCAGCTATCCTCCTCTGACGACTGTGCTCTTGGTACGCTGCACGGTCTCGTCCAAATGGGTCCAGATTAGGAGCCATGACAGCTTTACCTGCAAGAGACAGGATCAATGTTAGAATTGGTCCTCAGAGGCACACACAGCCCCAAACTATCTTTTAATTCTGATACATTAGCATAGGGCTGGGACGACGCGTCGACGTAATCGATTACGTAAATACGTCGACGCAAATTTTGCGCGCCGACGCGTCGTGAATGACATCATATCAAAGATGCCGCCGTCCGAGGGAAACGCGGTCGCTACTAAAGCAACAGAAACACACAAAAAAAGTCGTTCTAAGTCTTCCAAAGTCTGGGGATATTTATCACGGTTTCTATACTGTCAGCGCCGAGGCCTTAATAATGATAATTATATCGTTTGCAGCGTCATGTAGAGCAGCAGCGACCGTTAGTAGCCAATGGTTAGCTACTTAGCTAAATAGGTTGCTAAACAGCTAGCGGTTGCTAAATAGCCCACAGCGCTCCGGGTGTGAGATGATGCGCCGCTGAGGACACAAATTAACCCTGGAACAGCCGAGATGCGGCACACACGGACCTCACATGAATTGACCATAAGTTTAAATGTGGCATGAACTTCATAAATGAAGGTGAAACATTTTTAGGTGGATTCAGTGACACAGTTACTCATCAAACCAGCTACATTGCCAAATTAAGCATATTATAATGAAATTAAGACAAATTTCGGTATTTTATATGGATATAATATAATTTCTATTATATTATTATTAATACATGTTATTTCCTAATAATATTTAGATTATTAGAAAATTAATTAATTTCATAGACTCAGATTTCTTGTACTGCTTCTTTTTGTTGAAAATAATCAATAGACTAATCGATTAATCGAAAAAATAATCGATAGATTAATCGAAGAAAAAATAATCGTTAGGGACAGCTCTACATTAGCATCCCACATGTTATAACAAAGCACTCCAACTTAAAATGGTCAGAAAGTGTTTGACCTTACCAAATGAGCTTTTAAAAGCTGCTCATCAAACTAGCAGAATGACATTTCTATTATAAACATTTTTGTCATCATTCATTTTCTAGTCACTTACCTGGTTGTAACTTCAAACTTGTTACAGTGAAAGTGACATGACAAGTCACTTGCGGATCATTTCTGTCACCTTTACTTAGTGGCTCATTATTTGAGCCCAGTTGCAAACATCCAGCTGACTTTGAGACTCGGCAACTCAAACAGCTGTTCCAATAAAACACATCCTGTGTGCATACATGCTCACTCACACAAAAACGCACGATTTAACCTTAACTGAACTCATGAGGGAAATCCATAATGGGTTAATGTGGTGCCAGAATATTAATCACGCACACGTACAGAGAACTAACGAGGCCGTTCAAATAAATCATAAAAACCTTCAAGATGGACTGACTTGAAAGGCTTGCAAACTCCGATGATTCATCTTTAATATCATCCTGTCTTCTCTGGACAAGTCGTGAGGCCCGTTGCCTTAGTAACTGGTGCATGGCAGCCTCCAGCTCCAGGACAGCAGGCACCTGAAAGATATGATGCCTTTTGTGACCTCTGACCCAACAAATGTGGGACTCCGAGTCACTGGCGGGGTGTCTTGCTGGAGGAATAAAAAAATCATGACGGACAATACAACACTGGAAACAAACTATCACTGGTGCCGGAAAACTTAGCAAATCCCTGAAAAGTTTTATTTCCATGAAAGAAAACCCAAGCACTGTGGACGCAAGTCTGAAACATAGTTAAATGGCTGGCAGTGAGTGCATCGGAGCAGAAGACTTTTTGGCTACACTGACAATACACAATCCAGATCCAATCAGGTTTACGCTATATTAAAGCAATCCATACCAAATCATGCAACAAAAGGTTAGTGTGTTGTATTCATTACATGTTCTGTACTCTGATTAGTTGAAAAAACACATGATAAAAGCTGGTAGGTCAGTTCTCTGCTGGATCCATTTAGTTGAAAGGTCTGCTGCCTGTATTATCCTCTCTGGACATGCATGTAGCATGATGATGTAAAACATGTATCTTGCCTGCGGGACATCATCTCATTTTGATTTATCTGTCTGGACTTGTGCTCATTTAGGACTGGATATATGCACATTTACTTGTTTAAGGCACTAGAAGGGGTTCTTAAACAGCTCAAGTCCAGCTCCAAAATTGGGATCAGCCTGCTGTATGATTAGCGCAAAGACAATCTAAATAAATTCCTGAAAATGTCTAAAAATGTCAACCATTGAAGAATCAAGGACATTTTCTTTGTGTGCAAAACCATTTTGAGAATTATGTTGGTAACATAATAGAAGTTAAGTTTCCGATCATAAAGAACAAAGCTGCAAAGAAACAGCTCGGGTACATCAAGATAAATCCTAGCCATCACTAGCCATGACTAAGCCTTGGACGCATTGTGCGCTAGTCATAACAGGATCAAGTCAACATAGAAAGGAGCTTCGAAAGACAGCTGAGTTTTAATGTCAAAATGTGCTCAAATAAAGTTTTGTTTATACCCACTTTTGTTTTAAGTTTATCCTCTAAAACTTCACAGTAAGCTCTTAGAGCACAGACACATAACAGCAGACAGCTAATTAGATTGCATACAAATTCTCCCTTACCTTTTCACTGAAACACTCAAGCAAGTCTCCAACATACCCTCGCATCTCTTGCAAGAATTTATATTGATCTGCATTGTCATTGGATGAACCCTCCAGTTGCTGTATGGTACTCTCAGAGGCAGCTAGGTCTTCCTTGATTTGTTTGTAGCGCTTGGCATTTGTGTTGTAGCCGGCATGCATTTGGGTGAGCCTACAGACACACAACATAAAGGGGAAACAATGGGTGAGCTACATGAGACAAGAGATTTTAACTACATGCTAGCTGTAAACACAGATTCATGTCCTTAGTCAGGGTGTAATCACAGTCATTGCTAATGAGACACATTTTGCCTCTCTTGCCCTTAGATGTGCAGGTAAGCATTGTCGGGTGGTCAGGACTGCAGCAGCTGAACTGAGGACTGAGACATAAGACATTGCTTCAGTCTTCAACTGGACCTACCTATCCTGCAGGCGTTTCTTTACCATATGAATGGAAACTGGGATCAGATCACAAATTGGGGCCCCGAAGTGAACAGAGCCATTGTCAGAGTGGCCGGGGAGCTTGCCAGTCTGTGGAGCCACCGTACTATAGGTGAACGGCATGCTGTAGGAGGAACCATAAGGTTGGGTCTCATAGCTGTTCTGGTAGTAGACTGTATTGTCCTCTGGTTGACTGCTTTGAACCTAATAAGAATGAAAAAAGCGAAATGATTAATGCACTTAAATTTAACCCAAACTTTTTAAGAAAGTAAAAAAAGATTAAAGAATAGTCTTGCAGAAACGTATATGTTACAAATGTACACAAGGATTAAATGAGGACAGAACCCTTTGATCAGAGATGCAGTCCATTTTACCTGGGGAATGCTAATTCCTTTCCTAATCTGTTCTTGTTCCCAACGTGTCACCTCTTCATCCTGGCCTGCATCCAGAGCCTCATCATCGCTACCCTCGATACCTGCGCATTCATGAAAGAAGTCTCAACCTTAGAGAAGACTGACTCTGCACAGTGTAACAAAAATCAATGTGCACAAAAGAAAAATAGTTAGCCCTAACCCTTATTCTTGTGATTATTTTTTCGATTAATCAAAAAATAATCGATAGACTAATCGATTAGTCTATGAATTATTTTGTAACAAAAAGATGTTGAAAAGATGTGAAAAAATCTAAATAAATCTTAATATAATTATAAAATAAATTGTTTCTAATAATAATATAATAGAAATAATATTAGAAATTATTATATTATTAGATTAATAATAGGAATTATTTCTTATATGCCTTACATAAAAAATGCCCAAATTTAGCTTGTTATCATTATAATATGCATAGTTTGGCAATGTAGCTGGTTTGATGAGTTACAGTGTTACTGAATCCACCTTGAAATGTTTCACCTTCATTTATGAAGTTCATGCCACATTTAAACTTATGGTCAATTCATGTGAGGTCCGTGTGTGCTGCATCTAAGCTGCTCCAGGGTTAATTTGTGCCCTTAGCAGTGCATCATCTCACACCCAGAGCCCCGTGAGCAGCAACCATTCGCTTTTCAGCGACCTTTGGCTAGCTACTAACGGTCGCTGCTGCTCTGCAGGAGGCTGCAAATAATATAAGCATCATTAGTAGGTCCGTGGCGCTGACAGTATAGAAACAGTGAGCAATATCCCTAGACTTTGGAAGACATAGAGCAAATTTTTTTGTTTCTGGTCGGTGCATTAGTAGCGACCGCGTTTCCCTCGGACGCCGCCATCATTGACATGACGTCATTCACGACGCATCGACAGGCAAAATGTGCGTCGCGTTGTCCCGGCCCTACAAACATTACTGCTTTCAGAGCAACTCTGAAAGAGGCTAGAGAGAATAATCGGCTCATGTAAACACGCAGTACCTATCTCCTCAGCTATCTTCTGCCTCTGGGTTTTGTTCTTTACACCACTAAAGCGGATCCTCTTCTCTTCCTCATCCTCGTCGTCGCTGGCATCTTGATCTTCTCGTGCCAGACGTTTCTTGGGAGCTTCTGTCTCAACCAGAGGAGCCTCACCCCCAAGCTCTCTTGCCATTTGTCGGCGCTTCCTGGCAGCATGGATGAATGCAGCATCAGGGATCTCCCCTAGGGTAGACAGACACAGGTATAAAGCAGTGCATGTAAACGCACACCGACCCAAATACAATAAAAAAAAATCATTTTCAGAAATGAATTAAAAAAAGAAAAACATGTTCCTTTCCTTTTGTAAATAATATCGTGGTAAAGTAAAAGTTAAGAAGATGAGATTTATATTCTGTGGGAGTCAGCAGTGACAGCCTCGTACCTGGTCTCAAGCTGCCGAGGGAAGATAACGTGCTGAACGATGATCCCATGCTGTTCCCCCTGGATATATGACTCTGTGATGGACCACCAAGACCCCGTGCCTCCTCAGCCTGTTCTTCAGAACTATCCACCTCCATCTCCTCCTCCCCATGTTCACTGTTCGCTCTGCTAATTACTTCTTCTTTTATTGCAACAGCAGACTGAGGAGGGGCATCTGGGAGAAAGATGTGGTGGAAGTGGATTGAACGGGAAGAATATAAAGAAACTTGGATTTTAATAACATGCAGCTAATACAAAAAAATGTTTCTTTAATGACTGATCATGTGCTTTCCTATAACAAAAGCAGACCCTGCCAGTTCTATGTTGCAACATCAGCAAATGTCTTATCTGCAAGGATAACAAAATCTATATAAGTTAGGTGAAAGTAGGTTTTTTTCATATTGAAAAGCAGTAAACTTGAGACCAAATATTAAGTTTTGGCACCCTTCGCTCATGTATGCAAACTGAGCAACTGCATTACATGTTATCTTTGTGTGTATCTTTGTGAGTTTGTGTGTATTTCTAAAGAAACAGTCAAATTTATGAGTTTCAGTCATTGAAAATAAAATTACACCTTCAAACTAAACTAGAAAACCTACAGAATTCGACATTACCATATTGATGACAGAAAACGTGGGAAACTCACCTGATTTGATTTCCTGTTTGACACTTCCACCTTTCTCCAAGTCATCCTTGTATTCTTTCTTCAGCTGTTTAACGATCTTCTTGCTATGATTGGGCTTCTTCACTCTGAACACCTCGGATCCCTCTGTTTATAAGACAAGAGTCAACTCTGACTGTGATTAACTGTATACAGCATCTTTAAGCAGCAGCACTGGAGTGAAAGCTCAACCACATTATAAATGTATCCTAGTATAACAAGGCGACGTGGAATTGTATTTTTTTTAATGTGGCATGCTAACACACTTACCGGCTAGCTAACTTAGCATTAATTTAGCTACATACCTTCTTCATCGTCAAAACTCAGCAAACTGGCTTTCGTTGGCTGAAGTACAGGTACTGTATCTCTGCTCTTCTTTTCTTTCTTAATAGGCCTTACATTGTTAATATTAGCCAAGAAGCCGTTACTGTAACTACTGTCCGTGCTGCTTAGTGTTCCGGTAGCGTTGTTATTGGTCTCCATAAATGGGATTTCGACGATAGGCCCAAACGATGTGGGCGCCAGCGAAGGGCTCTCATCCTGCTCATCTTCGTCGGATTCATTCCTCCGTCGCAAATTAACACGTTTGGCCTTTTTAAACATTATGTCTGCAAAACAGCTCAGAAATAAGCGTTGGAAAACATAAACTTGCTTAGCGTCAGTGAAAGTCGGAGCCACTCAGCGTGTCAGCCATTTTCTTGCAGGGAATATAACATCTTCTTCGTGTACAAAATGTGAGTAAGGTACTTGTCTCATTGACACAATACCGCCCTCAGCTGGTCAAAATCTAGATAGCACCCCCCAACGATGGTCCTTGAGTTGATTGATGCCTAACATGCCAACCTTTCTTTTCCCTTATTTTAAGGGTTATGTTATGTTATGTTGTAAGTATGTATATATATGCACGCAC
>JAVQJG010026341.1:0-15276 GCA_036024015.1 Craterocephalus amniculus
GCACTGCTGAGGTTTCTCTTTCCACCCTTGAAAATCTTCCAGTCGCCTCCACCTCAGCAGCACAACCCAGCAGTGATGCAGCATCATCAATGGACCTTCTGTTGCTCCAGTAGACCCGACTAACTGGCTAGCTCATATAACTGACAAGCTCATATAACTGACAATGCACTACTAAGGTTTTTTTGTATTTGTTTCTTTAATTGTATCTAAGCATTTTCAATGGACAATTCCTTTATTTGAATAAAAGAATGTACAAGACAAAGCTATTAACTTTCTTGAAAGTATATGTACAATAAAAGTGGAATTTACTGCGATGCAACTGGGCGCCATCTAAGATCTTGCCTTGGGCTGTGATTGGCCGATTTGGGGATTTGGTTGTTTTAGGTCTCTGGCAGTAAATTTATTCATGACAGATACAGCATTAACATTACATTAATAGCATCAGAACTGACATTATTAAATGTATTAAATACATGAACAGCATTCAAACATGCTACAGCAAACATAGCCTGCACATTCAAAGTTATAAATAACTAAACCATAAACAACATAAACTTGACAAACAAAAGCACATAACAGTGGTAGAACATCTACCAAAAGGCAAGGTCGACCATGTAAACTTTGTGTGACACAAACCTTTCCACAGCTGTCGGCCGGCCTCCCACACCTCTGAATGCAGAAGAAGACGTCGTCGTCGTCGTCTTCCGGCTTATCCGGGGTTGGGTCACGGGGGCAGTAGCTTGAGCAGGGAAGCCCAGACTTCCCTCTCTCCGGCCACATCCGCCAACTCATCCGGGGGGATCCTGAGGCGTTCCCAGGCCAGCCGAGAGATATAATCCCTCCAGCGTGTCCTGGGCCTACCCCAAGGTCTCCTCCCGGTGGGACGTGCCCAGAACACCTCCAGGGGGCATCCTGACCAGATGCCCAAACCACCTCATCTGGTGGAGGAACAGCGGTTCTACATCGAGCCTCTCCCGGATGACCGAGCTCCTCACCCTATCTCTAAGGGAGAGCCCGGCCACCCTGCAGAAGAAGCTCATTTCGACCTCTTGTACCCGCGACCTCGGTCTTTCGGTCACTACCCAGAGCTCGTGACCATAGGTGAGGGTAGGAACGTAGATCGACCGGTAAATCGAGAGCTTCGCCTTCTGGCTCAGCTCCATCTTCACCACGACGGACCGATGCAGAGCCCGCATCACTGCAGACGCCGCACCGATCCGCCTTTTTCCGGCTGAGGACCATGGTCTCTGATTTGGAGGTGCTGATTCTCATCCCAACCGCTTCACACTCAATTGCGAATCGCTCTAGCAGGAGCTGGAGATCACGGCCTGATGAAGCCAACAGAATTACATAATCTGCAAAAATCAGAGACCCAATCCTGCGGCCACCAAACCAGATCCCCTCAACACCTCCGCTGCTTCTAGAAATTCTGTCCATAAATGTTATGAACAGAATTGGTGACAAAGGGCAGCCTTGGAGGAGTCCAAGCCTCACAGGAAATGAATCCGACTTACTACCAGAGATGCGGACCAAGCTCTGACACCGGTCGTACAGGGACCGGACCGGTAATAACGGTACGAAACCCAGCAGAGTGGATGCATTTATGATGTAGGTTAACTGTATAGATGTAATTTTATTTTGTAAATGCAAACGTTTCATTAGGTCGCTTGTTGCATTTACTTTGTTAGAAAGTATCTTAATAATTTAGTCAAAATCATCGATCAAGCCATCCACTCATCCTCCCTTCATGAAATGGTGGAATTCTGACCAGAATCCTGGGTTTGATGTTCATGCTTAAAAGCAACTTTTTTCATCACTGGAGATTCAAAATCTGACCTTAACCTCTTTATTTTTTCTTATTCTGGAGCATTTCATTTCTCCAGCTAGATATTTGTCTTTTTCCATTTTCACTTCGGGAAACTTATTCAAGGCCGCTGTAATGGCTAAAATTAAAGTATAGGGTTTCATTGTCTGCCTGTGGAGATTTGAAAAAAGAAACTAGCATGATACTTAATTGTATAAAAAATTGGAAGAAAATTGAAATTCAAAAAGAAAATTGAGATAAAGCATAACACTGCTTGCTACTAAGCTGCCCAGCTGATGGGGACCGAATGGCTCGGAGCTTTATCGCCAAGCAAGTCATCAAGCGTGTTGTCACAGGTTGATGCGGATATTAAAAAGGAATTCAGTAATCCCACCTTTTGTTTAGTGGCAAGAAAGAGCATTTGTTACAGATGACGAAGGCTGTTAAGTCTGTAACAGTCTCCACTGTAGAAGTCTAACACCCCCAGCTCCGGGTGACTCAGGACTTTGGACAATGCAGTTTGCTACGGGGCAAGGGGCCTCCCAACCGTGGATTTATTCTAATTCTGAGAATATAATTTAAAGTCTGGTTTCCTCTCAAAATGAAAAGCAGCCTTTTTAGTTTAGGAAATGGGCTCATAATATACAGAAAAAGCATTGCAAAGCCCTGAAAAAACAAATGCATCTATGCACGAATGCCGAGTTGTCTACATATTTCCCATCTGTGAATTCCAAGTAGGACTTCTGAAGCCCTAAAATGTCTTATGAGAGCCAAAACCGTCCTCTGTTGGCAGTGGTTTGAGGTGAGAAGATTTAGCAGAAGCCTGACACACTTACACATGGCCAAGTTCATGGGCAATAGTGAAGGCAGTGCTGAGCCCGTTGTCCTCGCTGATGCTGCAGCTCCTGTAAGGATCACATACCGTCCCCAACTCTGCAAGGCCTGAGGTACAAGAGACTCACTTGAGTTTCCAAAATCATGCAAAAATGTTTTTGTTTTTTTTATTTAGGAGTCTTTGCTCCTTGATTAGCTGAAAAGAATCCATTTACCTAGAGTGTCACACTTATCCCTCGCTCTGCAGATGTCCTGCCTGTGGTGAAGATAAACGTTCAGTCGCTCTGATGAACGAGAACTTCCCTGACCTTAACATGACTCGGCCTCTCATCTGGATCGCATTTGAGTCTTTAATCAGTTGTTCTCTTTATATACTTAGCATATGTTTTACTGGATAAACAGGGATGTTTAAAGTTTACTGCATGCAGCAGGAGAATAGATTGTTTCCCTTCACCTGGTGATAAGGATGGCCGTGTCGTGATGGGAATGGTGGTTATCATCCAGGATGTTCTGGCTCTGCTGCCAGATGCAGAAGTTCTTTAAAGTGGTTTGTGCATTAAATGAAATGACCGGACCATCCTGAAAACATGGGGAAAAAAGATGTACAAGTTATCATCACATTCATGAAATGCACACATCTGTGAACATATGTTATGCATGCTCTTACCTGCTCATTATTTATTATCACTAACTTAACAATCACAATGTTAATCAGGTTGCCAATGCTGGGGTCCTTGTAGATAGACGCTACCTGAATGAAAAAGACAAAACGTGAGCTGAAACTTCTGAAGAGGAGCATTCAAACATGGGACGGATTTCCATTAAAGGACTGATATTCATCTTTTCTAAAAAAAAAACCTGAACAGAAACAGACACTGTGTATTTACTGCTCATTCTATCATGGATTGTCTCGACCACAAATTCAGCAAAGTACCAGAGAATGTAGTTGATTTGAGGATCACGCTGATAATAGTCTGAATCCCTGAGGAGAAAGCAGCTTTTGCCAAGAACAAAATATAGGTCACCTCAGCCTCCCCCTGAGAACCACCGGCCCCAGAAGCTTGCGGAAGCCGGTATTTGAAGTGGTCTTTGTGACATACCTGAACGTATTTTTCAACATTCATCAAAGCTGTCAGACAGGCTCTCCTTCAGGATACCCTCCCTTACCCCGGCCTTTTGAAAGAGCTGTTTACCCCTGCCCCGAGCTGCCCTTTCCCCCACCGCCGCCCCCTCCAAAGGCTGACCGGCTGCACAAACAGCCCAGTGCAGCAGGTACATGCATGTACACATCAACACTTACTATGGACATCAACGTGAGTATGTAGTGCTGTAGGTTACTGCCGTGATGCTCCACCATTTTGCTGTCGGCCACCAGCATGACTTCAACAAAGCGCGGGTAGGAGAGGAAGCGCTTTGATCTCCTGTGAGGTCCTGAGTCACCGCTGCTACCATTTGACGGTCTGCTGCTAGCGCTGCCGTGCTCTGATGTGAGCAAAGCGTTGCTGGCCAGGCTGGTGCTCAGCGACTCCACGTCACCGAACATGCCGGCGCTGACCACAGGGGCTGCGCTGGAAACGGTAGCGACCCCCGCCGCTGGCCCTCTCTTCAGCTTGTGTCTCTTCTGTCTGTGTTTGTGTCCTAGTGCGAGAAGCCGGAAAAAAATGAGGCGTATATAAATATACACAGATGCAGAGCTGAAATAAAGACAGGATATAAATCATTGTCCAGAGGATGTGGTTGCAATCCAGCTACATTTGTGGTTTATTGATTTAAAGATGAAGATGCGTGCATCGACTTGGCTTTCTCTCCAATTTGAGAGGAGGAGATGAGGGTAAAGAGTTCATGCTAGGTAAGCTTGGCTCCCAGCCGTACACAATGCCTCACAAATTGCTGTGCACATGCACTAACTGAGAAGCTCAATAACTGAGGAACAAATAACAATTTTCATCATGACATGGAAACATAGTTATACACTGACTTGTGATCTGATCAGAATAAGTCAGTTAGCTATACTTCTAGTCCAGGTTAGGTCAGACAGTGATCAATAAGCTGCAATGATGCAGCAGAAATCACTGGGGTGATGACTCTGAGAAGTTCTGACGGGTTTCCTTTCTTTCCTGCAGCTTCTGTACATTTTCTCACACTCATCATGAATCTCCCTTAAAATCAGGTTTACAATCACACCTGCCAGCTATTACTTGCTAATGCAGCATAGTTTTAAATTGCTGCGGTTGCAAACTTGGCTGGGTTTACAGCACAGAGCAGAGAAACAGCAGCACTTCAGAAGCTGCCCGAAGATCTTCGTGATTTTTCAGGATTTCCTCAGGACCCCAGTCCTCCAGCGATAGAGATAAAGACCTCTTATAAGCTCATTTGGAAAGCTTCATCTTCCAAAACATAAATATGGGTATCATGTTACAGCCAAGAGGGCAACTCAGAGCACCTAGGCAACATTAAACTTCCTGCTTCTTGACATATTTGAATTGGTTTGCATAAGTGAAGAGTTTAAAATGATGTAACGCTGATGTTCAAGTAGCACATCCAATACGAAAATAGAGCACACCAGCACATAAAGAGGGAAGACTTCCAAAGCACACAAACAGAGCAAATTAAATTTGAAAAGGTATGTTGTTTATGACTCTGTGTTGGCTTAATAAATGAAGAATTATATCCTAATTTTCCACTGTCTGGTGCCCTGTTGAAGTGGCCCGGTGCAAGCTTGAGTCATTGTCTGAAATGTCTTGTCTTCAAATGTCTTCAGGTCAAACGTACGTTTCCTCAGGCTATGTTTTCACACATCCTCACAGTCTGCGCGACAGAATCAACAGAGAAACACACACAAGCAAACATTTACAGTACGACCTCCAGCAGACAAAGAGAAAATATGCCCACATTTATTTTCTTAGTTTTGATTATTTGACAGTTTCAAGTCGGCATCACTTTGCTATTATACAGTTTACACTACATGGTCATCGCAGTGGGTCTACCCAACTTTCTTATCAAAGAAGCAGAGGAAGTACAAGAGTCAACAGGAAGTTCAGCCAGTAAACTGAGATGGGAAGATACAAGGGTGAAGGTCCAAATGATTTTTCCTGTGTGAGAGCTGGACAACTTCTTCGCTACGCTCCTGCAGCTGCAGGTGCTGCTCCATGCTCACTGTAAAAATGAGCCAAGTCAAGATATTTTACACTATACTTGCTCTTGTATTCTGTCTTTATACTTGAAATTGTAACCTACTCGCATTACAAACCGTGAATAGTTGATGCATTATCATTTTCTCTTCAATTCAAAGTTTATTAATACTTCTTCACAAAAATTCGATGTTTATTTGCTATCTGAGGAAAGCAAATAATTGCTGGAATAATTCAATGAGCTTGGTTATTATTGCATAATTGACTCCTGTTAGATTTGAATGAGTGACTCAGTGATAACACCTGATTACATCCATGGGAACCAGTGTAAAGGTTGCATACGCTTTCAGACACATATGGCAAATTCTCTCCTCATAATACACACATACCCCATGAAAACACTTCCATGCACATAAATCAACCACATGCACACAGTTTTAAACACAAGCACTGGGAGGTCACTGCTAAGAGGCAGCCCTGTGCTGTTTGGTCAGTAAGAGGGTGAGGGGTGACTGGAGCAGATATGCAGGTCAGCTGACTGGTGAGAGCACTTCAGTGGTGAGATCTGGAATAACACCAGTGGTAAGTACAGAGCAGCGTGTGCGTGTGTGTGTGTGTGTGTGGGTGTGTATGTGAGTGTGTTGCTGTATCTACACTTGATTGTGAAGACTGTCAAAATGCCAACTTCAATTAAAATACACCACACCTGAAGTGTCACAAGCTGAAGTCTCCTCAGATGTGTTTTTCTTGGATGCCCGCTTCCTGTATACAATATGAGGCTTTGTGTGCTCCTCTTCATAGTGTTCTCCTTGATACCTGTGCAGGGGCTCCACAAAATACTCCCCATCTGGAGACCTGAAAGTGCCGAGCTGAAAATCGTAAAAAAAAAAAAAAAAAAAAGTCAACCATTTAGAAGATCATAACTGTAAACCAACAATGCCATTATCACAACAGAAAACAGCAAAGCATGAGTGCCAGTAAGCAACAGAAACATAAATCCCCCCACAGATAAATGAAAGAAATAAATTTGCATGCATTTTAGGAAGTATCTTTAAAAATAAGGTAGATTCTAGATGTCTATCGGGAAAACAGCATGAAGTTATGTTCTTAGCAAACGTGCTCAGCCTTGTACCTCATATTTCACAAGGTACATTTAGTGTGACTGGTTAAGATGCAGGGTTGTTAAGCTCAAGATAAGCCACGCACATTTGACTTGTTTGGTTTGCTGTGGACAGCAATCACAGCAGCAGGACAGGGTTTGTGCGAGTTTGGTATTGGTACAGTGTGAATGTTTGGCCTTCCACTCACAGTTCCATCAGAACACAATTTTCTATGAGTGTTCAAACTGAATCAGTTTCATTATGCCATACTTTTAGGATGTGCAGCAGCAGAATGCAATATAAGGTAACCTTGCCTTTAGAGTACACAAATATTAGTATATCAACCATAAATGTCAGCTGCATTCTCTAAAGAAAAGAATTCCAACTTTTTATTTTATTTATTTTTTACTTTGATTTTTCTTTAGGTAAGAATTTGACCCTTTATTCACATGTGCCACCTCACTGTGGTTTCTTTGGATAAACTCTGAGTGCACTATTGATCCCCAGCAAAAGTCATTCTTCAGCAGCCCTGGGAGTTGGACCGATTCGTGATGACGTAAGTGCCACCCGTACTCCCTAGTGTCAGTGCGTAAAGACGTCACCGATTAGCGGGACACTGGGGAGGAGTGGAAGTAATATCTACGATGTCCACCCAACCTGACATCAGCAAATAAACCTGAGATCTTTTCTCATCAGCGGCGGTAACTAGTTTAATAGTGAACGCGCTCTAAAAATATGATCAAATAACAAATAATCCAAACAAGATCAGTCTGTTTTTACATGAAATATTTGGCATAGAGTCTCTATAGGTAAACTTACATGTGCCCAGAATGTTATACATGCTATTCTCTGCGTTTAAATGACGTGTAAAGGCGCCATAACGCAGACCTGGATATGAGCGCAGCCAACATTCTGCATTCAGGTTACGCGCAAACTTTCAATGTTCACGCAGCTGTAATTCAACTCAGTCTGTAGTCTAAGCAGTAAAAGCTGATAAACACATGGTGGAAAGGTAAAACAGCTGGTCGAAAAGACAGCGTAGTTACCGCGCGCAACAACTCACCAGTCCGGAGCACAAACTGATGACTGCGGCGTGGTGTGCATGTGCATTTACATGTCCTCTGTAGAAGCAGTGCCTTAACTCTGTGTCCTCCTCTTCCTCCTCCTCTTCCTCCTCTGCTCCCTCCGCATATGTTGCAAAACCCGTGGTGTTACCTCCTTGGGACACACCAAGTATTGTCACAGTGTAAAGAGGCGCAATAAATCCCGAATCCAGCGTAAGGTTGAGGTGATAGTTTTGTCCAAAAGCAGATATCCTGTAGTGGATATTTGGCGAAGCCCAGTGGTCCGTGCTGTTACCAGCGCTCTCGTCCAAACTTCGCCTTTTCCTTTTGAAGTGCACGCTGGTGGGGAACTTGTCACCGGCTTCATTCACTCGCACCGGCGTCACAATCTCATACGAGACGAACTCCTCTTTGACTGTGGGGAGAGAGCAAAGAGTGGCATTATAGAAAAACTAACAGTCCGATTCCAGCAGGCGTGTGAAGGTTTACATTCACTAACGCATCATTGTTCATCTTCATTATTCTGTTAAAGCTTCCCGGCTAAAAAGCAGCCACTCCACTAACTTTAGGAATCTACAACGGCTGCAAGTCCAGTGCCTGGCTGAGTTAAAAACCCATTCATTCTCAGGGTGAGAAAATGATTCTACAGATGGGGGAAGCAGGGGGATTCGGGTGGATGTCAGAATGGCATACTTTACCTGCGCTTGAATTCAAAAGAAATCTCCCTGTAGATGCGACCACATTCAAAAAATCAGGGAATAGTAGGAACCCCAAGCCCCAGAAGAGCACATGCATGATTGTCCACGTTCAGAGGAGAGAGGCAGCCTGGATTCCTGTAGTAATGCTGTGTTCCTGCGGCCAGTTCGGGCTTTCCGGATCCGGTCCGTCTGCCACATCCAAATGGATTATCCGCGACTCTTGAGTAGATGGTCTCTGACCGGTGAAGTACTCTGCTGGGACGTGAGGGCTTCGCAGATTCCCTGGCGAACATGCATACTGCAGAGAGGGGTGGGCTGCTGGAACAGTCAACTGCGATGGGCTCCGCGTGAAGCAGCTCTCTCCCCAGCTAGGGGCGGGATCAGCTCAGCAAGGTACTCTGGGGCTACAGTGAGGCCACTTCCGTTACATGCCGCAGTGACAGGGGTGGTCACATACTGTATGTCCACTTTGCAGGGTTTAACATGACAGGAGCTGGAATATGTTAACATCCATGCTTAATATCCCGGCCCAGATGCATTTTTAATGAATATGTAGGATTTGTCTGAAAGTTGACATTCAGGAATGATTTTTATTAGCTTTTAGAGGGTTGGGCTGAGTGTGGAGAGCAGATCAGTGACCATGACAGTGAGGTGGGGCCCATATAGGAAATGCCTGCCCTGGGGCCACAAGAGAGATAATCAGGGCATGGCTGTATACTTAGAAGTTCATGGGATCACAGAGTGAGAAAATTCAATCTGGCAAGTAGTATGTTCATATAATGTCGTGGTTTGAGGCTTTAAGTAGGTGCTGGGAAAGTTATTATGTGGGGATAATGGTCATGTTTTAAAGAGCTATAGTCCCCAGAGCAGAACAATGCAACAGGCTGTATGGAAGCCTTTGTAGGTGTCTTTGTTGTGTGGGGGATCAAAGAGCGGTCTATCCACTCTGCCTCCCTCCTCATTCATTACACACACACACACACACACACACACACGCACACACTCACACTCACATTCACAAATCAGACACGGCAAACTTTTTGTAATGTATTCAAATTAGCCATATCCTCAATACCTCATTTTATGAGTCAATAATAAGTAATTGGAGAAATGAAATTGGACAAATAGCTTTTTAATTGGTTCACCAGCCTTGCATTCAGTTAATCTTCACACAACACTATGAAGTAGGACTTTTCCTTTTTTCAGATGTGGCTGCAGAACCACAGGTACAAACAAAAGCGTTAACAACACCTCACTTGTGCGACTCAGAACGTTAGCGACCACAAGGAATAAACTGATTGAATCTACATGGAATGCAATCGTTAATCAAATACTGAAAATAGACCTGTGATGTTTGTTCTAGTATGAAGCGATCCAGCTTACAGGAGAACCTCACACCTAATGAATGCCCCCATTAAAAAACTAAAGGAGTCAATAAGAGCAGTAATTAGTAGTAATTAAGGCCAAACATGTCATACTTGATATTCTGTAAATATATAATTGGCTTGCACAATTACTGCGTCTTAATCAATAGATTGAATTAACAATTTTTATATCACTCCAAATCCATTAAAGCTTCAGCCTATGTTGGATCCAGTGTTATTGATTGGAATATGCCTGGAAAGTAACTTTATAAGGACCTAAAGATAATATTTTAGTTAGGTTTTTCTTTCTTCAAAAAGCACATTTTACTTAACAGGCACACCTTTATCCTGTCGATCAGGTCTTCCCCTCACTCCTTTAAAATAAAGACAAAATAGAAGAAGAAAAGAACAAAGTATTTTACCCATTTAATTATACAGTTCTTCATTTCATGGACAAATTGAAGAAGCTAGCAAAAAGTCAACAGTTTAGCGAGAGCTAAGGTCAGTGAACGAACGTAATATAGTTTTATAGGGCATTCTTGCTGTATTACCATGTTTCAGTTAAAGACATCCACATAGCACAGTATCCTCAGAAGAGGAAATCTAATGCAAGTATAAAAGCATAGCTGACCAGAGGATGAATGTCATGCTACGACAATACAAAGCAGTTTATGAAAGTATGCTCAACATTTAATGCACCCATACCAACACAATAAACCACAATTTTTTTGCTTGTTTCTTGGAATTAACTTTACGTTTGTGGTATTGGCAAGGGAATATAATGGGTTTGTTGATTTCATCTTTACAGTCACACGAAAGAAAAGATCCATTAAACTTACAGACCAACTTGTGTTTCTCCTTCTTTTTCCGTTGGCTCAGTCAGTCAAAGACAGTTCAGTTTTACGGACCTAAAAATGAGTTTATTCTTGTTCAGCTGTTAAGATTTGTGATATCCAAGCACCCAGATAGCAGACACATTTAGGCTACTTTTGGCTCTTTTCAGTGGCACTGTTTAGTATGTTCAAATGTGTCTTTTACTTTTTTAGCAGGTATTTCTGTCTGCAAATGGCCGCTGTTCCTCTGCTTTTCCGCTCCACTACCACTCACCACCTGTTACACGCTCAGAATGAGGGACTAATGAGAAGGTTTAATGCAACCTCCTTAGCTTGACAATTATACAGTTATTATAATATTGGATTTGTTTTAACTTGCTTATAATTGGACTCCAATAAAGTGTATTGAATTACACTGTACTGTAAAATACCTGGATTGGTGTCATAAAGCTGAATTTAATTCAAAATTATATCACAATGAGTGCTCGCAGCAAGTTGTTCCATATTCCAAGTCATCTGTTCCATTAATTAATTTATGTATTAGCTCATTCATATTTTGGAAATCTGCATTCTTTTTTAATTGTTTTGATGCCATTATTGTAATGTAGTCATAAAATGCCTGAAAGAAATCCTAATAATTCTGTGTCAATGTCTACTAACTATCAGAATGCAACTAAGACTTTCTTTAGTCTTCCTCTTGCATCTGTATCTAGTTTATTTCATTAAAATAAGTACAACAAGCTGAGATAGACTGCACCAAGTCAGATTCAAATAATAAATGTCATGTCAGACAGGTGTCACAGTGACTACATAAGCTTCATGTCGTCTTATCTTGAAGATAAAATTGGAACCACTCAGATTGTCAATCTGGGGGAAATGATTATATTATACAAGTTAGTCTTGTTTGCTAATTTCAGGTTAAGGTCAAAGCTATGACGTAAAAATATACATCAGTTAGAGTTAATACGTTGATATTTACTGTATCAGTTAAATCTCAGTAAATTCATTTATGCTGATCAGGAAGGTTGACTCTGTGCTGGAGAAGCTGATGTCCAGTGATAAATGCTGAACAAAATGTATTATTCTTCCAATAATTTGCACTAAACAATAAGGAAGCAACAAAATGTGTTCTGCCAGAGGCTTCTTCAAACATATCGTAACAGAAAAGTGCTGTTCATTCCTACCAACAGCCCGCAGAACTTTCAAACACATTTTTTACCATTAATTATTTAAATTAGAAAATCTGGATAACTAATAATAAAAATACATTTTAGCATACATTTTGAAGCAGCTTTGAAGAGGATTCCACTTCGTGTTTGGTAATATCACCAACACAGACTCCCGGGCAGAAAGCAAAACCAAAACAAATTTTAAAATGTTCATTTACATGATAGAAACACCTCAACAGACTGCCTTCTTGGCCTCAAGTAACTCGAACATTATTGCACTGTGTCGTCTCGATCCTGGGATATCCTCAGGTGGCCATTACTCCTTTCACAGCTGAAGGCATCTGCTTGTGTTTCTCACCACCTTATGTGGCAGTAAACGCTAACAGCTGGGATATGACTTACAAGCTTTAATGTGTGCAATCAACATGCATTCCCACTGACAAGGCTTCATGATTTTCTTGCATATAACTAAGATATAGTACCTTGTATGACATGCCTGTGGTGCTCAAACATAGAGAAAGAGAATGATGCATCTCTGAAGGCTCTTTGCTGAGAAAACAAGCTAGAAAAGGGTCTGGTACTTCTTTGATTATAGTGATTATAAATGCAGGCCTGTGGGGTTGGAAAATAGTCCTAATCGTCTCACAGAAAACATCATTTAACTAGACTCTCACCAGTTTTTGTAATTATGTCCGTAGCTGTCGGCCACCCATTTGAACCAGTTTGCATTTATTTTCTTATTTGCTTGACTCAAATGAGTGTAATATTAGGGGTCACTGAACTGTTGGAACATTCCTCTTCGTTTCCTGTCTTTTGTATTTCTTTTCAAAAAATCATTCTTTAGGGTGTTATCCAGAACATCAACATGGGGAAGGCATCACAAACCACTTTGAAATGCAACCTGTCATTCCCAGTCAGTCACATTTCGGAGAATTTGTAGTAAAACATTTGTACAGCACAGGGATTACAGGCAAGTCAAAACTTTTGGGAGAAGTCACACTTGAGATGTTTTCATGTGCAGACTTCCTTTTCAATTTTCTAGTAGCTTTATAGTGACTAAAGAAAGCCTTTATTTCATTCAAATAACTGGATTGCCACTGAGCTTAGTGACTTATATGTGGCGGGGAAAAACAAATCTGCATTAAACTCTTTGAAAAGCAGTTCAGGTCATTACTCTTGTCCCTTTTTATTCCCTTTCACTTCAGGGTTTTAACATCACCAGATGGTGGTTGTAAATGCTGCTTCAAACAGCAGTCAGCACCAGCCTTTTGCAGTGGTGCTTGCAACATTCTTCACCAGATAATAGGATTAAAACTTTAAGCAACAAGGAAAATGTGATGAGTAATACTGAAGCTGCAGAGTATCGCCACTGCCTTCAGCGAGCCGATCCTAAGCCCGTGTTTCTCAATGGAGCAGCCAATGCAGTTGAAGGAGCCTGTGTATGTTTGAGAGTGTGGTCCTTGGCCTTTGAGGTCTTGAGCGTCATCCTTTATGAGTTGCACGCAAGCAATATCATTCAGAGCCACTATCAGCAGTGTAAACTTCACTTCCTCTCCAGATCTCCTGATAGGAGCGGAAAACTTGAATGAAGTTGCTGAGCCTGGCCCGAGATTGAAAAGATATGGAGTTTAATTGTTGAGTTTTCTAAAACTCCCTTTACTCAGTCTCACCCTCAGCCCCCACCCAATAGACCTTTGTCGCCTGGTGAAGTTGTCTTCATAAAAACCACATCCAGTGAATTGAAAAGCAACTACGTGTTTCATATTGTATGCATCGTTCAGCCACTTAAAGCCAGCTTTGTTGTACAAAGTATGATAAAAAAAGAAGTCACAAACTTTTGATTTAAATCTTTTTTTCCTTTGTTAAATGTGGTTGTTCAAGGTCTTTCTGTTAGACAGCCGTCTGAGAGTTTTCACTTTGGACAACTGGTGCTAAGCCAACCAGTAATCTGAAAGTGATCATGAAGACCAAACTTTAATCTAAAGCAGCTCAAACCAGCGGAGGTTTTTTAGCATCTAGAAATAGAGAAAGAACTAATTTAGCTGAAAAGTCTAATCCTTAACAAAGAGTCCTTGATTTTCCCAAGAGAGGTCCTACCTAGAGAACCATGTATACCTAAAAAACCCAGCAAAACCAATGCAGATGACAGTTTTAAGTTATTACATCAAATTAGGATTTCCATTGGTAGTTTTAGCATGAGTCAGTGAGTTACAAACTGGAGCAAACTTTTTCATATTCCCTGTTTGAGGTAGGCCTGCAGTTTAGACTGGGGCAGTCAAAGGTGACGAGCAGAGGTATTCAGAAACATAAACTTGTGAACACTTATTATGCTGTCACCAACATAATATGAAATCTCATAATGATTGCTGGATCTTTGGTCAGTAGAAATGTCCAAAGATGAGCAGAAAGTATCTATGGCTGCGTCAAAAGGCTGCATGGCTGGACAAAACTCACACTTTTCAGTGACGGAGCACTTGCACTTTAAGCAGAAATGTTTTCTCAGACCTAAAGCATTACAAGCTCAACAAAAATTCTGTCCTAGCTAAAGCTACAAACCCTTATTCTTTCTTTTCAAAGCAAAAACAGCAGGACCTGAGAGCTTTACTAGAGAAAGGAGTGATGAAGAGGGAGGGGACTCTGGAAATGGGCTTTTTAAGATGGTCTCAGGTTTATGTGCGAGTGAGAGCTGAGCAAAAACAATGCTCAACATCTGACATGCAATTAGGGCTTCGGGGGAGCTTTCACATAGCACAAGATAGGGCCCTGGACTCTGCCCAAGCTGTACAGCAGCTGTCAGCAGGTCTCTAAAATCCGAATGCTTCCCAGCTTCTCTGGCTCTCTGTGGAATGGCAATAATTGACTTCATGCCAGAGACCAAATTAATCACTCCCCAGACTAAAAAAAGGAGGAGGAGGAAGTCATCAGAGGTGTTGTGCTGCTTTCCTGGGATATCAGTGTGACATGCGAATCCAGATGCTGAGGACAACCAAACTTTGTGGCCCTCAGAGTTCCACTAACCTGTCATCTGCTATCACAAACAAAGAAATTGGGTTAAGTGAGCTGCTGTCCCTCTGCTAAACCTTCGGCTGTGGGAATTTATTCTCTCATAACACCAGGGGGAGGGAGGGGGTGTCTTTTTAGTAAGGAAAGAAATGGCTTTGCTCCTCTGTCTAACTAACCTACACACACACACACACACACACACACACACACACACACACACACACACACACACACACACACACACACACACACACACACACACACACACACACACAC
>JAVQJG010026351.1:0-11457 GCA_036024015.1 Craterocephalus amniculus
TTTAAAAGACTCTCTTATGTCGGCGTTTCTTTACTTCCACATCATGGACTTCCAGCTGAAGTAGCAGAACGAACGACGCCGGCCAAACTGGCAGCAGCTCCTTCTGAGCGCAGACTAGCTTACCGGTCTGGCTCACCGGTGTGCAGTGCAAGCAGGCAAGGTGGAGTGACAGCAGAGACAGCCAATCATACAAGAGAAGGCGGGATTGTGGGCGGGATAAACTAAGGGAGTCAGGCTTCAGCTTTTCCGCTGGGTCCTAGTGCTCGACGAATCTCTGTTTAATGTAGCGAAATATTGCTTTTGGCAGTTACAGGGGACCAAAAAAAGTGCAGGGGACATGTCCCCTGTGTCCCCCCCTAAAACTACGTCCATGCTGTAGGCATCTGATGAGGATTTCCAGACAAACCAGAAAAAGGCGGTTCTAAGTCCTGACCATACGCAGATATTATTATAATATATTATTATAAGGATGTCCCAACAGCACAGCTTTTTACGGATGCCCCTACAGTTAAAAAAGGCGGAGTAGGGCTATGTGGAGTTTAGGACAAGCTAATGTTGGTGCACGTTCACACATCAGTCGCGCTGCGTTACAAGCCGCTCCCAGACCGAGACAACCATCTCCAGCCGGTCCGGGAGCGGCTGATTGAGGTCGACTCCTGGTGCGAGTGGCGTGTTCACACTGCACACACACGGCCGACAAGCACGCCTGAACTAGTAGCATGGAACAAACGTGTGCAACTGCTTGTTGTTTTGTTTCGGGTCTGACTAGATCCGGAGTGCCGTAGTTTTTTAACTTGACAGTTGTTTGCAAAATCATGGAGGAAAACTATAAAGGCCTGGCCCACATGGAATGAGCGTTAATCTCTCTAAAAAACAATTCACACCATTAAAATGGATTTCAGTTAAAGTAATTAATAACACCTTTAACTGACAGCACTAGTATTTTATTAGTCCTATACCAAATAAATAAATTTCCTCCATTAAGCTCAAGGGCGTAGGTTTGGTCTTAACATTGGCAGGGACGATATAACAGCATAATCTGCGTTAATACTTTTTGCTGAGGATGAGACGTTAGTAAGACTCAACAGATTGGTTGAACGGGGTCAAGGCAACATTTCTCACTAATTAATCAATAGGCTAAATGATCAATGCAAAATAAATCTGCATTGACACTTTCATCTGTATTGGTTCATCTGATACACGGTTTGATTCAAACCTTTGTTTTAAAAAAACTACTAAAAAACATTTACATAGAATCCAGACATTTATTCTGGAAGTTATTAGCAAATTTTAATTGCAATATTTGAACATAACGTAAATTACATTAACATACACAATAAATACAAACTTCTTAATAAAGTCTTAACTATCCAGGAATACAAAAAATAAACACAGAATGAGCATGGAACTAAATGTTAGCCTACTTTGTCCTTCACCACAAGAGTAATACATTGCTTTAATTGGTTGTCTCGTTCACCTTCATCTCCCTTATTTTCATCTCTAAAGTGCATCAGTGGGTTGAACAATCATGGAAAAGATCTAAATCAAATTTAACTTTTTACCTCAATTATGATTAATATATAATCATCTGAAAAAATGTCTGCATAGGTTGAAATAAAAATATTTCAAAATAAAATAATGTAGAAAATAAATAAATTTTATCAATTAATAAATGCACTAATATATGGTTTCAAAAATGTAAAATCACCACATGCTCTGGCCTTCTAAACCAGGCCGTTTATAAGAAATAAGGCAGCAACATGTCTTTTACTGACTGTAAGCACTTTCCTGTGAAACAGACTGGGACCTCTCTCTAAGCAGCTTCTTGCTAATTTTTTTCTGGTTCTATAGTTTCCATCAGAGTTCACTGCATTTCTCACAGTTTAATTAACATTAACAGTAGACAACTCAGACAGGAGGACACTTTGTTATTTCTTTAATTATGTGATTTGTTCTATGGTTGTTTCTGAAAGGTAGCAGATTTTAGCAGTAGCAGTCTGTGCACTCAGACAAACAATAGGAGCTGTGTTTGAACTCGTTATAGGACTTTTTATAACCTTTTCTGGGAAGTGTGTTCACTAATGATGTTGGCTTTAATGTTATGTGTAGAAAAGACCTCTTGTTGACTCAAATAAAGTGCCACATATGGATATGAAAAGTCTTGCTGCAGCTTATTTGTGTCTTTTTATTGCAGTTTATTTCCATTTCTCAGTAATAGTAATTGTGTCACCATCTGCTCAGCATGTTAGATCCCTGCCTGTCAGTAGGTTGCAGGACTCGGCCGCTCACGCTGCTGACATTTCATCCCCTGCAGCTGCATCCCAAACCTGTCAGTTTGTTTGATAAATCTGACTGATCTTCCCCACCGTATCCCCCCCCGTTATGGTATGTGGTGTGGCAACGGGTTCCCCATAGAAACACCTGGCCTCTTCTCAGAGCTGCTTTCAATGACTTTGATGATTAAAATGATTCTTAACAATTTTTACGTTTCATTTAGCTGACTACCATTTTAGATGTATCGCAGTTTTTGACTTGTTGTCTTGCATGTTTATTCTTGCTCTTGTTTTCTGGCTGTAGAGCTATAAAGGGGGCTTTATAAATAAAATGCATTATTAAATGAGTCCAGCATAAGGTTCAGTCAGGTCCAATTTTGTACAGTTAATTGTGACCAGTCAGAAGGAGTTTGAAATATCACTGTTAACATACTTATTCTACAGGGCCTTTTATCGAAATAAACACAGGTTTCACCATCTCGGCTATGATGCTGATCCATGAGGGCAGCAAAAGTTAGGGTTAGCACCAGGAAGCACCAATCGCTGCAGCGTACCAGGACCAAAATGAGGGAGACCCTAAATTAAGAAAAAAATCTTATGTTTGCGGTGTTGTGGTGTAACAAAACAAAACAAAAACAACAAAAAACCTCTGCTAATGTGTTCTCCTGTGAGTCTCCCTTATTTAAAATGAATCGGAAGGCTCTGATAGTTCCCATTAAGATGAAGGATGTACTATCTTGGGCTTCACTTCTTTCTCGACCCGTGGTGTTTCTCAGGCCTTGTTTACTCAACATTTCCATACAAAACCTCACATTTTTTTCTTTTGTGCACTCAAAGTCATTGGGTCAAAAAGAACAAAATAATCTGGCTTCAAACTGCTATGGAAAACACAACCCTGTAAATCAGCATGAAATTTCTGCATTTTTCCATCTAAATCTTAATTTTTCCATCTTAATCTGTCTGCTGGAAAACGAGCTAGCATGGGGTATTTTCTGCAGCGAATTTGTCAAAGAAAAATCAACAAAGGAGCACATCTGTCTTGTAAACCTGACATTTTACTGTAATGAATCCTTTTAGTAGTCTACTTACATTGAATTTAGGTCCCTGCTTTGCAATGTGACGACACAAACCTAGAGACTGTGCCTGGACCTAAAATAAGCTCATGGTTGCAAATTCCATCGATCTTCCCCTCATCTTATCTGCTCCTCAGCAGAGGATTTGCTTTTTTTTCAGGAATTTTTACTGCGCTGTACATCATGTGAGAATGAGAATCGCTGATAGAAGCACATGTGTTAGACGAGCCTGAAAATAGAGCCAGGACTTGGCCTTGCTTCACCTCCACAGGACACCTGGAGTTTATCAGGCCAGAGCAGCTGGCTCACTCATAAATCACAGCCCATAACTGAGAGTAACATCAACAACCTGAGACGCTGAAATGAAGGCAAGGGAGATATCAGCAAGAAGGAAGAATCTGTGAGAATCCACAGGGAATGGTCCCAGATTACAAAAATAGGGACAACAAAGTAGTAACAGGTTTAAAAATCTGCCCCTTTACATGGACAGAACAAACCCGATCAGAGTTCGACTTCCCTCAAAAATGGATTTTTGGGATATTTACTAGATATTTCTATTAATGGGAGAATCCAAAATCACCTGAATAGAAGTCCTGACATTCCTCAGTGTGTAAAGAATGTTGTTTTCCAGAGGATCCAAAGCAAAAACAGAAGCTAAATAGTATATAGATATTTAGTCACATATGCAGAATTAATCAGACCTAATTTCCTCTGAGGGTTTTAATGCTTGAAACAGGGAAGCAGAAGGAAGGGGGTCCGGGAGCAAAAGGGCCACCTCTGAAATCCGATTGGACATCCCAGGTGCCACCTCAGGTGACTGACAGGTCAGTGGAGGGCAGAAACATATGAACCAATCAGCCGGAGGTACATGTGAAAACATTGACCTTTGACTGCATGTTTCTAGAAGATATTTCATCCATGTGCACGTACGACTGCTAACACGATATTAGCCCGAGGCTTCATAGCAATGCTAATTTAGCTATGTTGTAGATTGATTTTAACATGATGTGGGAAACCATGTGTTATCTGGGTTTAGGGACCACACATCAACCCAGTTAATCCTAACTTTCATATTGGAGCTGAAAATGAAACAACCAACAAGCATCACCAGGCAGGGATCCACATCCTGCACCACATATTGCACTCTGACAACTAACTCACCTCCCTGTGGATCTTTTTTTTTAACTTATTGAAAATATTTCCACTGCGTCCATATCATTAATGTCAACATGTTTTATTTCTCACGTCTCTAATTTGACCGCAGTCGTCAGAGCAGCTGGTTGAGTGTCTGTTAGAGGATCACAATAATTGTATCCTCATGTATAAAAGTCCCCCCGCCTCTCGCCTGCTTACAGCTGGGATGGGCTCCAGCCCACCCGCGACCCAATCGGATTAAGCGGTTCAGAAATTGAATGAATGAATGTATGTAGTTTCCTGTTGTACTTGGTAGTCCCCCCCCCCCCCTTTTTGTCAATCAGTTCACCTGTTCCTCATTTGTCCCTCAGTGTATTTATTCTCCTTTGGTTTTCAGTTTCCTCCTCTGTTCGACCCGTTTGTTTCCCTTGTTGTGCACTTGTTACGTTTTCCTGTTTATCTTTGCTTTGGGTTAAACCTTTATCATTTGTTCCATCTGCCACATCACTCTAAGTTCAGGTTGTTCTTCCATGTGCACCCTGACAGGCTTAGGCGATATACAGAAATGCTCGGCTCTATTTAAATAAGCCTTTTCTTTACATCCAGGGAGAATGTAAGGAGTTTGGCTCATGCTGAATGATGCTGACGATGCTTTGATCATGTAGGATACTGACAGCTGAAACCACTATTTCTGTTTCCTCGATAACCTCGGTGAATTCAGCCATCTGTCGGTGAGTTTGCACCAGCTGAAGAGTGCCTGCTGTCCTCTCAAGTCGCAACCCAGCGATTTGGTCCCGACAAGTTTTTACTCTACGTTTACTGTCACACCACCAGACTGATGACAGGACACTGATTCAAAGAATCTCCAGTGAATTTTATTTGCAGTAGATCTGGGTTTATCTCCATTCATATGAAGGGATTACAAACACCTGAAGTGTCTCAGCTGTTTTCCACAGGCTTGATCAGAGTCAATTTTCTCAGATTCTATCATTTGACTTTTTTTAAAACCTGAAACAGTTTTTTAAAAACTGAAATGCAGGCAGCTACTGTCATGCAGGAAAGGAGCTATTCCAAGTCACAACAAAACTGTGATAATTATGTTTTACATGATTCATTTTCTGGCAACATTAACGACTTCTCTACTGTTGAGCAGTTTAATGCACCAGCCAAATAAAATGGTCACATTTTAAAATATACTATTTTTAAAATTAAATATAAACCCTACATTGCACACATAAACTTTTTGGCATAATTTAGTCATAAATTAATATTTTATGTAGTTTAGAGACTGGCAAACCAAATCGAAGCTAATACTTGCATTAGTATGACTGGATAAGACGGTTTTGCAGCTCTACTCGTGAGTAAAAAAACATTTTATCTTTGGCACATGCATATATTGAAACTGGGTTAGTGAGAGTTTATGGTTACAAAGAAATTTTCTAGTGACTTTAATAGTTTTTTTTTTCTCCCCCATCTCATATTACTCACATTATCTCCTAATTATTTATTTAAAAATAAATTGGATTATGATTCAGATTTTCAGAAGTGTAATGAAAGAAACCTTCAGGGAGAAAAGACACTGAGCAACATAAAGCCTGTGATAGACGTACAACACCCTGCACTCCTGCTCTCTATTCTCTGTTTGATTGATAGAAACGATCTAAAATAATTAAACAGCACGCAGTAGTGCTTTAAATAGTAGTAAATATGCACAATCATACAATACTTAAATGCACTGTGAAATCAATGGCATATTTACAACATAAAGTATTTGCAGTAATTCAGGGGCAATTTGTTTGTAATCATTACCAACTAAAAGACAAAAACATCAATTATCACAATTAAATTTAACATTGCTGTGTTTTCACTGTTAATGAAATGGGTTTCTTAGGTTGTGCTGAATAAAAAGGATCCGGTGGACTGATGGACTAAATATGCAATGCTGTGCCATCAGGCTTCATCTGTGTTTGGGTCCAGCTGAGAGCTCAAAGTTCAGTGTCAGCAAATGGGGACTGCTGCAAAATGTCTTTGTTCTGGAGCAGAGCTTCATCCCTGGGCTTTTATTTCCAAATCAAGCTCCGCTGTCTGATACGCAGCAGCAGGAACACTTGTCAATAGAAGGTTTATCTCCATTAGAGGGGATGACTCTGCATTCTCCGCCATGTGCCGGGTCCAAGGGTTCCTCTTAGAGCCAGCTTAGGGAACCACGTATAACAGCGAACATACAGTCAACAAGTGGGAAGACATCACAGACAAGTTATTAGTCCAGGTGTAGAGGCCGGCGTATTCACCACTGGGATGTCCGATTTAAAGCCTGCCCCTGGATAAGAGTAAAGAGATCAGAATATTCATCAGAGTCTTGGTTGAAAATAGTGAAAAATAACCTCTGAGGGTTTGAAATGTGGCCCTAAATTAAGATGATTTCATTTGCAGAAGCTGCAGTTTAAGGCATGACTCCTTTCTCTAAACTTCTGACTGTGCTTTTTAATCATGTAGATAATTGAATAATAAGGGAGTGAGATTAACAACTACATTAAAATAGTAATGAAATTGGGAGTAATTAGGTTCGCTGTCTTCTCAATACATACCTAAAATAAAATAGTACTTATGATAGCTGTTGTATGGTGAAATGCTACAGCATACGTTGGTCAAACACATGACAAACGTGAGCATTTAATCACAGTATAAGATTGGATTTTTAATTTCTGTAAGATTATTTCCAGAATACCTTTTCTCAAATAAGGATAAACATACCACAGGGTGCTCTGAGACCCTAAAGAAGGAAAAACGGTGTAACTTTTGTCCTTCATATGAGTCTATAGATCTGACCTCAGATGTGGAATTGCACATGTATGCACATGTAAAATGATTTCAAATGTTTCATAGTATTGGCTGCTCTGTGCAAATGAATCACTACTATTTTATTTAGAGACACTTTAAAAACCTTGAGGCCAGGGCATCTTGCTGTTGACAGAAAAGAAGGTAAATGATGAAAACAGAAAAAAAATCACATTAAATCCAAAACTATCAATATTTTTTGTCTCATGAACTGATGGAAGAGTAACTCTTGTAGAACAGAGGAGGTAGAAGACACAAGGCCTTGAAAGAGTGGACGCCACAAGGTAAAAAAAAAATCCAGACAAAGACGTGATTCATGGTTAGCTGGTAGGAGTTGCTATGGAAACGGCAGCTGAGAGGCCGACAGGGGATAGAAAAGCATCTGGAGGAAAGCAAGAGGAGTTTGGAGTGAAGAAGGAGAGGCGTCGGGGGGGTGAACCTACACTCGTCTGTGTGTGTGCCGCATTCCCAGCCTCGTTGTGTGTCGAGGGAGTGCTGCTCCCGCTGTTGGCTGCAGAGCCAGTGGAAGCTCTGGGAATGATCATGTCATAGGGCTGGTCCGGTGGGCGCTGCATGAAGTCACAATATGGCCATGACAAAAACAGTTTAGGGGGCGGGGCTTCAGCTTTAACTGCACAATATTCCTCCCATATCAGATTCCTTTGTGTTATGTCCCTAAATGAGCTGCACCGCTTGTCCTCAGTATGGTGGACAAACAGGTTAAATTCAGCTGAACTGAGTTCTCTTCTATTTATATAGTAGAAATAACCCAAAAGTGCTTTACAGATCAGAGACAATGCTCAAGAAGAGAAAAAAAACTATTAGTACACATATATACACAGATAAAACATTTAAAAAAGGGACACTTATAAAAGCAACAGGCAAAGAAACTTCAAAATGTAAGTAATAGAAAACCAAATAAGAGTGAGAAAGAAATGAAAGGCTGTAAAAATATATAAAAATGTAAAAAACAAGTAGGGTAAAGGTTTTGTGGAGTTAATCACAAGCTCTGTCACAAAGTCAAATTTTAAGTCAAGTTTCAGCATTTTATAGCCAGATTGGTTCCAAAAAAAAGAAAAGCTAAACTCAAATTATATTCTAAATTTTAGGAAAGCCAATGCAGAGAGAGGAACACAGCCCCCGTCCTCTGGCCAGTGTCCTGCACAAACTAAGAGACTTTTCTGTGAGTTATTTGGACGCCCAGAGATATTTCCCATTACAGTCTTCTTGCCCGGGTAGTTCTCTGCATCACTTTTGGGCACCATGCTCAAGAGTAATACCCTTCATCCCAATGATGTGTTCAAGTCTTTTAATATGATGTTAAATGCAGCGCTGCAGTATAACAAGACCAGCACACATACCTGATCTCATCTGGCCAATACGTCCAACTTCAGTGTTTTAGGAATTTATGACATTTTTCTCTGTAGTTTTAGTTCAAAAATAAACACAAATGATAAAACTTAAGCTTTGAATTTGCTGCTTCTGCACGAAACACACACACACACACACACACACACACACCTACACATTCACACCCACACACACACACACACACCTGTACTTTAAAACCCTGTGGTGTGCTCTGATGTTCGTGCCGTTATGAATGTCCTCCATGCTGCCGCTCCCTCCCCAGGTGAGGGTTGTTATCCGTGTTGTTTTGCAGCTTTGCCATAATTAACTGTTATGAGGGAGGGCTGCTGTTTGTCATGCATGATCCTATTTACACTCTTCACACTCATTTATGCCTAATTGCTTTTATTTTTTGCCAGTAAATTCTCACAAAAAGTAGCATCAGGAACTGTTACAGGCTCCTCATTTGCATAATCATTTCCCTACAGGAAGAAAAGTGTGTTTGTGTGTATGTGCCTGCTACAGCTTTTTTTTATAGCATTCAAATGTGGGCGGCTGTAAACTTTTATACTCACGTTCCCTATAGCTTTGGTGATGAGAGCCAGCTCAGTGGGCTGGTAGACGGAGCTGCGTGCCTGGCCGGTGTAGCCGCTGTATGGAGAAACTGGCTTTGATGCTGTGATGGAGAGGAAAAACAAAAGATGCCATGATTTTATCGCTTAGTGTGACATCATCACCGTTCAGTGCTGCTGTTTATCAGCACTCATCTTTTAGGTGGTTAAATCTGAATATCTGATCTAACGTCAAATAACAATCCCTGCCACACCTTGTCTCCATGGAGACGATGCACCAACAGGGCGTGATGCTTCAGGTGGGGAGTCGGAGAGTGATACCGCAGTTAGGGATGCAGTCAGTCACTCATTAACAGGAGTGAGTCAGGTTCGCTCTCTCGGACTGAAACAATGGGAAAACTGTGCAGGAGCTGCTTGTATTTGTCAACCTTGGTTCTGACAAATGGTATTTACCCTTCATGAAGCTTAAAAAGAAACTTTTTAAACTGTATGAGGAGTTAATGATTACAAGCAAAGGCAAATGTTGCTGCTCTGCAACAGTTGGGACACAAGGCACCAAATCCAAGAGACAACATCCTGGAAAATAACAAAAAAAAATGTGTCTGTGAATGAGCGAAGCGCCAGATAAAGAATTACAACAGATGATAAAAGTTGCCGTCATGCCGATGCTGTCTCATCTCTTCAATGTCAACTAAAAAAAAAAAAGAAGCTGAACTAAAGGCTCACGTCTCAAATTTAACCTGCTGCAGAAAAAATTTAATTCCAAACGGACTTATTTGTGTGAGTGTGATAAAAAGTGAGGCGTTTGGGTTCAGCTGTGGAAAGCATAGCTGCATTTATGGGAAATAAACAGAACTGCCCAAAGAACTTGAGATATTTGAGCTCAAAGTTCGGGGACAAAAGAAGAGATAGGGTTTGACCTCAAAGCATCCAGAAATGTGTTAATTCCTCTTCAGATATGTTTAAAAATCTGTAAAAACTCATTGTAACTGAACTAATTTCTAACAGCCAAATTCCTTATGATTAATGTACAATCTGAGAATTAAATGCAGAAAGAAAGCTGAACAACTCCCAGAGTAGCCAAAGAAATTCCTAAACTTTCCACTTCAACACAAAATCAGACGAACAAGTGCAAATACAGGCGAGCTTTCCAGGATATCAGCGGCCACTTCACGTGGCAGCTTCTGTCTTACCTCTACACTGCTTCTGTGCAGCTCATTCTCTGCACTCTGATAAGTATAAACCCTGCTGGATCTTTCCTTTAATGAACTTCGTAATGGAGCGGACAGTGTGACCGATGTGTCATCTGTCACAAGTGGACATTACAATATGCTCTGCTCACACTCGTCTCTGGTTTCAGTTTGCAAACAAACTTCTTTTAAATCCATTATCTGGGCAAATGTTTGCTTTATGGGAAACAGTGAAACTGCTTCCACCCAGATGGAAATGTGGAGCTTTGCATAATGTGCTGTCATGAAGAACAGGGCATCTCAGAAATGTTAGAAATAATAATGAATGTATACATGTCATTCAAGAAAAGGCATGAATTTGTTCATTTTAGACGTCCAAAAAAGCGGGAGAGGATACGAATAAACTGTCTATCAGTTAATGTAACATCCAATTCATTTAACACAATTAATTATGTTCTTTTCTTCAAAGTCATAAAAAGGAAGAAATAAAGCAACAATGACTGAATTTCTAATCATGGATACCTTAGCCATGATTTTATCGTGTTTGTAACTTCCCAGACAAAACTGGTCTGTAACATCTTGTGATAAGCCAAATGCAGATATCTATTTTAATTATTAGAGACATATTTTGAGCTAGTGGCCCAAATATTCCAACCATCCTCCCTCCAAACTTGTAACATTGACAGTTCAGTCAAGTCAGAGTCAAACCAGAATAAATGAGCAGGAGGTGAATCCCCAGATGATGCTGTGGATAAAACCAGGATTTTATCTACACCGAACCTCTCCTTCAGCCCCCCCCCCCTGTTTTTCACTCTCTCTCTCTACACAGTCTTTCTCTCCTCTCCACCAACCCCCTCTTTCAGTCCACTCTTTTTTCACTCGCTCTTTACACACAATTCTAACACTCTCTTGGGCTTTCTGGCGTTTCCACCCCCAACCGGTCGAGGCAGATGGCCGCCCTCCCTGGTTCTGGTTCTGCTGGAGGTTTTCCTTCCTGTTAAAAGGGAGTTTTTCTCCCCACCGTCGC
>JAVQJG010026355.1:0-24342 GCA_036024015.1 Craterocephalus amniculus
TTGGTTGTAATTGCACCTGTAATGGCTACCTGTGATGGAGTGCAATTGTCCTAAATATATGCAGCCATTTCCTTATTTTTCTGCTTTGTTTACATCAAGTTCTGCAGCTTGTAAATGATCAAACACACCAAACTATGGCGTCAGCACGAGGGGAGTGTCAGATTATTTGGTTTTTCTGTAGCAAAACAGAAGGTATTTTTCTATGTTCTGTGCTTGTTTTATTAGCAGAAAATATCTTGTACCAATGTTGGTTTGATAACTGCCTGTTGCATTGTACATACTGGATTTTCCAAAGCATACTAGACTGATAAAGTCATGAACGTTACTGTATCACCATTAGAGGGCTGTATAAAAACTCTACATGGATATATTAGATAGTCTGAAATACTCACTTTGTGAAAATAATGTTTTGTCCTTTTTCTCACTATTTTGTACAGAGTCAAGTGGAAATGCTGTTTCTTCTTACCCAGCAGATTAAACAAAGGGGGCGAGTGAGGGTTTTGCATGCAATTTTACTATTTCCTTTCTCTTCTTTTTTATTGCAACTTCAATGAAGTTAATAAATGCCTGATCATCATACAAGTTTAACATCTGACCAGAGCTGCCTCTTAGAGGATTACACAGAATGACCATCATATAAGGGAGAACTTTGGCAGTGTTTTTTGCAACTTAGTATTACTAAAAACAAACAAACAAATGTTCATGTGTGCAGCGTGTGAAAAGGCGGTGTGTTGTACTGAATGATGTAAGCTATAGATACGCAATGTATCTGTGTAGTTTTTCCAGGATGTTTTCTTTCTTTCTTCTTGATGACTTTAATTGTGTTTGTGGAAATATACTAACATGCAACATGTAAAATGCAACATTTTATTCTTGGAGAAAAGATGTCAAATTTAAGAGTAAATACTTGCAGGTATGACAGTTCCAATGTTTCAAGGTTAACAGGTGGGTCATGAACTGTATTACTGTGCCTCTATTAATACTGGTTTGATATCGGTGTTGAGACGGTCCACATTACTACTCTTTGCAGAGTCATGAAACTGGTGAATGGATGCAGCAGTTCACTGAAACTTCTGCAAAAATGGAGTTTTGAAGCTTGAAAGGCAGATTTTTTAGCACACAGCAGTTTCTTCCTGTAATCTCCATGAATAGTCCTGTAAACTTCTTGAAAGACTTTCCAAAGTTAATGTTTGGATGTTTGCTGTTTTTTTTTATCCTATCTCTGCTGAGATGATCCAACACAGCTTCAAGGATGTTAAAGTCCAGGCACTATCTCTCCATCAGACCCATTGCCTCTGATTTTCACTCCAGTTCTTGTGTCATTTGGCATTTGGCCTTTTCTCCCCGTTTCCCTCAGCTTTGACGGTGTGCCAACCATCCAATGAAACCACGTCGGATGAGGCTTTAGTGATGAATCTCTAAAGTTCTGCGTAAGGATGATCTTTCATATTTATTGAGGGCGTCACTTTCAGCTACTTATCCCCTCCTGTAGTTTGTTTTTAGGCCTTTCTTTTCTTCTTTTGTACTCCCCTTATCCATCCCATAAGTTAGGAAGTTTTATAATCTGGCTCTATGGAGGCAGATATTAAGAAAGGAGCGGTGGCTCTAGTCTTCTGCAGTATTTTACAGCACATGCTCAGTCTCTGCATGTCGTTGGGACATTTCTTCATTTAACCACTAGGTGGCAGATTTCCACCGTTAGCTTGCTCTGCTCCTCGGTCTGTCAGACTCCTTATTGCAGGTGCTCAAAATGTAACATGACTGTTTCACCAGTCGTTTATAATTAGCACTAACTTACAACGTATACATTTTATTGGAATTTAGATCACACCAAGAACCTTTAAAGCTGCGTAGCTTCAGTTCACAATATGAACATCACAGCAAACGTGCATGAAAGAGAAATGTGGAATTATTAGTCAGCAGTTTTTTTTTTTCTGCAAAGCCTTAGTTCATCCCCTGATCTGATCTGTTGTGATCCCATTAAAGCGTTTTGGTTGAATTTAGCCGTAATGATGAATATGCATGTGAAACTGCTGTCTGGTTGATGGATGTGACAGCTCAGAATCTATCACAGGACACGTACAGAATAACAAGTCGCCTTGCACGCTGACACCCAGCGCCCACGCACACACATACAGTACACACACACACACATATGCATGCACACAGGGAGGGAGCTCATTGTTGCTGTTATGAGTGATCATCATCATCATAATCATCATGCTCATTTTCTCCAATACGATCTGCACCACATTCCTTCAGGTCTCACAGCTGTCTGACATTCAGCCATATGGTGTGTGTGCTGGTGTGTGTGTGTCGGCGTATGCGAGAGGAAATGAGAGAAGTTTTAGGAGTGTTGGTGTTGTCACTGAGAGTGTGTGTGTGTGTGTGATTGTGGGGGGAAATCGGGAAGGAAGGAAACCAAACAAGCTCCCTGATGCAGACAAGAGCAGAATACAGAGGGCAGAGTTCAATCACACAAGAAATTGAGCTTAATACCCTTGATGATACGACACAGTGACTCTGACTGGCAGCCTGAACGATAAAAGTGCCAGCGTGGAGCGGAGCAGCCTGGCTTCTCCATCGCACACGTTCCACACTTCAATCCGGAGGTGTCCCAAATGCATCTTAACCACATCTAAACCATGTTAACAGGGTCTTTTAGATGCAGAGGAGCAGCAGCTCAACTTGTTCCTACTTCCTGCAGACTTTGTTTCCGGATTGCAACCTCCTCCATATGCCTCCCACTGAGTTTAACTGTAACTTTAGACTATATATTCAAAAATGGAAGTCGCTCAAAGTGGTTAAAAGTGAAGCCATTGCCTCACAGAGCAGTACCACCAATGGCCACTGGGTAATGCCTCTGAAGGATCTCTGAAAATGCTGATTGGGTTATCAATGGCATACTTGGCAGGATATTTCATTATTTGTATCTAAAACAATCATCTTTACTTTTTAAAAAAGCAACCTCTTACATCAAATTCCCAGGCATAGAAGCTTCTTACAGGATTGTGTAGGTGTGGCAGTATTTGCATTTTAGACAAGGCTAGGAGCTTAGTCTCAATGAAGTTTTATTATGCACTTTGGGAATTTCAGTTTGATGCAAGCTTGTTATCAGAAAATCCTTCCCCTTTAAATGAAAGGTGTCATAAATAAGTTGATAAAGGCTACAAGATTAGACCTAATTGGTGTGTAGGTGGACTCAGGGTCTGGAAAAACTATTAAATGTTGTCTCAAGAATGAATGAGTGAGTGAATGAATTTTGGCTGCCTAACACAACCCATCCTCTATGGGGTTATTCAGACACAATTACAAACAACCCTACTGATCCATCATGCGGACACACCAACAAAATAAATACATAAAACAAAAAACAATAAATATACACCTACAACCAAATATACAGCCTAGAAATGACATAAATAACTAAATAAATAAATAGAAGAAGTAACTCTGTAATGATCCATTCTGAGAGTCACTGTGGAAATAATGGAAATAAAAACCTGGCTTGCTGGAGTTGCAGCCGGGTTGTGTTGCTCTTTGCTGCATGCTGCTAGTCTCCGTTTACATATTTTACATCTCAGCTAAAAGCTCAACAGAACCTATTTTATTATTTTTTGTCCCAGCTGTGCGGGGCTTAGTCTTACTCATGTCATCAGGAAAAACACTCTTGGTGGATGTGAGCTTGGCTGGTATGTGGCACTGAATACACTCTGAAGTAAGCACACCAATTTGAAGATGGAAGGCTGTTTTTCTTTGCCCTTTGGTTATTTTCCCACCATCAGCTGTATGAAGGAGCGCATATTCTGATGTTCAGCTCTATGATCAGTTGCAATTGTTTTCTTTTTTTAAAAAAAATGGCAATAAAGTAGGACTGCATAACTTTGACAGCTCCTCTTTAAGAATGTGAAGAGAAACAGCTTCTGTAAGTATTTCTTTTAAAGGTCACAAGTCAGCAACTTCTTTCATTTTCTTGCTACACATCAAGTCAAATCAAATCAAACTTTATTTATATAGCACCTTTCATACATGAAGCATCTCAAAGTGCCTTACACCATAAAATCAAACGTTGGAAATTTGATAAAAACATGTTCACAAACAAAAAATGTTCATCGGTTTTTACATTTATCATCATACACACAACACATGTGCTTTGTGTGATATGTTATATGTGAGGAAAGGACGAGAAACCGCCCTATACTAAATAAGCAGCTGCGTTATTGTCCGGTAAATTACATCTCAATATGATATTAATGAGATGTCTCACTGGTAAAAATGCTCTGTGCCAAAAAACAAGTGCCAGTCATAACAAAGAAATTAAGCAGATCAAGAGAATTCCACTGAGACGGCCACATTTGGAGACCCACTCAGCACAATCGACTGTTCACAGCCAGGATTACTCATGAGATGACGACTTCATGCAAAGGCCACTAGAGGCTTTTTCAGCACACCCACTCCTAATCCTGAAATACCTGCCCAGCAGCTTTAATTAACTACTGTAGAATCCTGCCAGGCCAGAGCCAGACCCCCTCACCCACTCCCACACCCTTATATCTCTGCATGTTCCTGCATACTCATTCGGGGCTGCAGCTTTATGCAAGCCAGAAAATCTGGGAGGAAAATAGTCTCTATATCACACGTTCAGATGAAGCAGAGTAGGTGGACGGTTTCTTGCACACTCTAATCCTACATTCCATCCCTTTGTCCTCCTTTTTTTGCCACCTGTAGCTGCTTGATGCTTTTTAAAGCTAGCCGTTTTCTTGGGAACCACCTCCCTTTATCCTGTTGTCTTAATAAAGACTAAACAAAGAAGGGTGAGATTTAAACCTCTGGAGAAACAAAGAAAAGCTGTGTGACTTTTCTGTTGTCAGTCATGCTTATGTTTATTGGTTTATTAAGTAAATTGTAGTATAATGTGGTTGAAGTGCACTGAATTACACAACATAAGGCTTGTGTTGAACTTGATAGTCTCCCTTTAAAGCACCCTGAGAATTTGGGTGTTTTGATTTGGGACTATAAACTGAAGAAAGAGCAACTTGAGATTTAAAAGACAAATATTTGCCTTTTTTTCTTTTCCTTCTTCTTTCAGGTTGTGTTGCATGACCTTCCCTACGTCTCTGTTCACCTACGTCAACTTTCCCACTTAGTTGCTTTCCCATTTAGTTTTCTTCTGCTACATCAGAAGAGGAAAGATCAGACCTCTCTGTGTGACGTCTGACCCCTGTTTTTGTTGCACTGACTTTGGCAAAAGAAATGTGGCTGCCTTCAAGTTTGTTTTGCTTCTTTTATCGAAAAACAGAACAAAATTTTCATACTCAGCTGAAACAACAGACGAAGGCTCCGTGTCAAATTGATCATGAGTGACTTCTTGTTATTTTTGAGAAACAGTTTTCTTTTTTTAAAGCCTAAATAAAACCAATATTGGAAAAAAATCAATACTTAAAGGTCAGGGGACACATAGAAAATAGCCTAAGACTGTATGGCTGTTTATCACAGCTATGGAGATGATAGCTAAAACCAATTTTAGCTACTCCTGTGGTCCTGTGGACCTTTGCCTGTGTGTTAAGACAGTAAACAAACAGCTGCAATAAATCTTCCTGTAACAAAATAAAGATAAGAAAGATTTTTTCCCTGTGAAAATAAAAGACTGACAGTGAGAGCTTTCTTTGAGTCTGGGCTCTTAAAAAAAATCCCCTCTGCTAAATGCTAACCAACACCGAGAGGAGTTAATACGTCCCCCATGCTTACTTGCTCTATTTTCCACCTCAATATTAAATAGAATTTGAGGCCCTATGGGGGCCACGTGATATTAGGAAAACAACAGTCAATCATCAATTTGATTGACTGTTGTGATAATATGTCTTGCAATATACAAAGACTTCAGCACATGTTGATAAGCTAAGGTGCATCAGCCAGTGTTGCATTCAACGTGGACTGGTTACTTATAGAAAAATGCCAAATTCATTAATACACCTGTGCTTTTAACTGTTTAAAGTAAATATGTCTGCGGTTACAAAATCTCTGTAGCCTTCGATGATTTTTTTTTAGCAATACTAATGTTCTTGCATGTTGACCTTGTGATTATACATTTTCAGTATATTGTGCAACTCCTAGTCCTATCTATTTCCTAAAAATTACACAATAATTTGTAATAGATTTTCTGATTAGAATCCTCTGAAATAGATAACATTCTGATTTAAATTTGTATAATTAAAGGTGCAGTGTGTGAAAATTGCTGACATTAAGCAGTAAAAATGGGCATAAAATTGACTTGCAGCTAAATGGACGGTGGAGATCAATAGCCATTATCCTTCTAAACATAACAAGGTTTTAATCCGTGATTGAATCAGGGGCCTCAGATGCGGGGATGACTGCACTACAGGTAACTACTGCAACCTTGTGTACATGTACTGTCCTATATGCTTTTAAGGGCGCTACTTCCCAAAGAGTAGCACCACTCAAACTAGTTTGCCACATTCTGAGACACTACAGTATAAAAATGTATGGCAACTGCTATGTATGGGGATAAATGGCTCATTCTAAGAGAAATAAAACACATTATAGTATATACACAGTTTTTAATTTTAAATTTGGCTTTCGTTCCATAAAGTTTTCATAAATACAATTCAATGCTTTTTTTGCATTCCCTACACCTGCGTAGGGGCACATTCTTGGGTGTTTTGCTCAATGCCTAACACACTGACTTAAAACATTGTTACATATACTTTTGACCTTAAAACTCCTCCTGACTTGTTTTAGTGGAACCCTAGAAATTATTGTGTACATTCCTGGAGTTGCTCAGGCATCATGTTACAGCTGCTTTTTGCTTTACAGCAGCATTTGGCTGGATAGCTTCAACACTGGTTATTTTGGACATGCACTTCTAACACAACAAAGACACCCTAGATGACATTGTCAGAGGAAAAGAAAGAGAGTGAGAGATAAGACAAAAGTAAATATCAAACTGACTTCTCCGGGCTGGACAGAGTTCAGGGAAGAAACAGGATGCTTCATTAGGAGGCGCCAAAGTGTGAAAATCTACCAAAGTTTAGTAATTCCTCACTGGTTTTTTGGCTCAGTTTGCCTTTTTATTAGATTACCGCCTTGATGCAATATCCAGTAGTTTTTATGTTACTTATTAATTTTTAAATTTTTAGAACATCACCAGTCAGTTTTGATACATGCATCCTAATGTTCAACATTGCCCTTGCAAAGTTATATCAATATCCTAGTTTTACTTTCCAAAGGTAATAATCTGGCATAAATAATTTTGTGTGTCTGTGTTTGCAGCTGCATAGCTTTCAAGTGAGTAGCAAAAGCAAATGAGCAGAAGCACAATGGCTTAAATTAGCCACTTTGATCAAAATGGTGTGTTAGAAGTGCCCTGAAGTGAAAGGGCTTTGTTATGTGAGAGATGGATCAAACCTTACAAGCTTCATCTTATTTAATGCATGGTTACCTTTATCATGGAAATGTGAACTACATCTTGATGATTGGAATACAGCTAAGGAACATATCTTTGCTCACAAAAGCCGCATCATTGCAGCTGAGAGCTCCAAAAGATCTAATAAGCGGATTGGAGCAACCAGCAACCATGTTTGTATGACTCAAATGCACATTTCTCAGCCTGGGTAACTATTTTTAAATCGCTGCAAAGGAAGACACAGTGCTTGTTGGAAGTGTGGTAATATGCGCGTTTGTTGATGAATCACTGTATCAGCAACTTGTCACAGATCAAGCTTTAATCCAGAATTCTTCTTTTTAATCATGTTAAAAGCCCTCAGAACGGGAGTGTTCTTGCATGTAAATGCAGCACGTATGACGGTTAAATGCGTTTACTTTCTGCAAGTGCTAACATGATAAAAGCCAGAGTTGGCCCGTGCAGCAACACTCCCAATCTGAACGTGACTGACAGCAGGTGCATTGAGCTGTGCAAGAGACTGCCGGTGCCTCACAACATCCGAGCTGAATGGTACCTTTTCCTTTCTAATGCCTATTAATTCCCAACATCAGCCCCCAAATCCTATCAGAGCGCATCCGTATCCTGGCCAACCACCAGCCTGCCTCTGCCCACGTCGCCCCCATGTGAAGCTGGAAATCAAAAACGTCTCCTCAGGACAATCAGCGTTATTTCTGGTGAGGAAATGTTCCGTGCGTGCGTGCGCATGTGTGCGTGGACGTGCGGCGGGGGCGGCTGGCATGATTGAGAGGCAGCAGAGGAGGACTCTGTATTTCTATATGTATAGGCGCGCGCGTGTGTGCGTGCCCTTGTGTGCGTGCTTGAAAAGGGTCCAACTCTGAGGCACTTGTTCTTCTGCAGGGTTTTGTGATGTCATCCTCCCACCTATCCTCTGTGTTTTCACACAAGTGTGAGTCAACCCACATTTCAGTTCTCTTTGTGAGATGTATGTGTGCATACAGTACCAAGAGGGAGGTATTTTCAACCTGAATTCTGTCTCTGCCTTTGTTTTTTCAAACATATCTTGAAAGAGTTTTCTGCAGGTTCCCGCACTCTACAAAGGGAAGCAGGGATTGCTCGGATCACAGCGCTCTGCGGCTTTTGACATGGCAGCTCGGATGTTAATCCTCTGCCTCTTTACAACACGTTGACAATACATGGAGTATATTTAAGTCTTTTCTTCACAAGTAACAATTTTATCAGACTGGTAATGGAATTAGCAAGGAGTTTACACAATAATAACGAAAATTCTCACGGGAGGAGACTTCCCAGGTCCTTTTAGGTGAGGAAAAAGTAGATGAGAGGAAATAAGAAGAAAAACAAAGATGTCAACATCTTTCAGCTCTGCATGAGTTCATAATATTCAGCATTGTTAAGTGAACAAGAGAATATATTAATAGAGGTCTTACTGATCTTCCACCAGATGGAATGGTAAAGTAAGAAATGCTTAGTCTTGTTTCTGCTAGATTTATCTAATGAAATTCAGCTTGGTGAAGAGGACTTTAAAGTAGCACTAAGTGACTTTCTGGTCTAAAAAATAGATATTTCTGACTTGTTTTGGTGGCAGAGTGACATTTAGTATATACTTTCCTGGAGCTGTTTTTGCCCAACAGCGTCTTGAGGCTGAGTAACCGTGCTTTGGGTTCACATCTCAGTCGAGTATCACTGCACATCGGTCCGCACACCAGCAACTGGATATTGACACACTGGCTGTTTTTAAAGCGTGCTGTGGCTGATTTATCAAAGAAAACCAAGAAGACATTGTCGGCGTCTGAATAATTTAGTTGAGGTCAATAAATGTAGCTATTTCTGATTTTTAAATTAAAAAATATTTTTGACAATAAAAGATGAATCCCAGTTATGCTGACAATCTTTAGGTTTGTTTATTTATTTTATTGTGATCTAAAATTTCAAACAAAATAAGTGAACATTTAACACCATATCAAAATGTTCAACGTTCAAAAAACATGAATGATAAAGTAAAACTCTTATCTTGTCCTTTTGACCCTTTACTTCATAAAAACTTAAACTTTTACAGTATGTCATCAGGATATCACAAAGCATAACACACAATAATAATACCAATCAAAACAATGTGCATCAATAAGCCTTGTTGTCTGCTTAATATCTTTTAATTCTTACTTTTTTTCCCATTTTTTCAAATCTACCTCCGAGCTGTTTTTTTGAACAATGAACTTTTTGACAAGTGCTCATTTTTAATGTGTAAGTTTTGTTTAAGTGGATTTAGTAATTATTTGAATGGCTTCTTTTTGAAGAAGAAAAACTGAATGTCAGTTCAGTATGTTCCTCCATACTTCCACACAATAAGCCATGTATGGTCGTATGAGAGAACAGTAAAATGTACAATGTCCCGCTTGTTGGAGCATACAAAAAGTTTTTGGCACACAAGTTCAGGAGACCTCAAACTGTCTGTCAACTTTGTAGTACATATAAATCACTTTTACTGTTAGATCATCTTTACTGCTCGGCTTGTGGCATTTAACACGAAACATCCAACACAATCCATCATTTATTAGACCTGCTTCAATCATTTCTCACAGGGAGGCTGGAGCCAATCCTGGCTTCTATCAGGTGAGACGCAGGGTAGATCCTAGACCAGGGTACCTCAACTCTGGTCCTTGAGGGCCACTGACCTCCAGGTTTTGGATGCTGCCCTTCTCCATCCCACCTGAAATAAATGCATGGAGCCTTCTTTCTGTATTCTGCCTTCATTTTGTTAGTAAATCTCTGTTTTCAGATAGCTTCCCAATGTGCAGCCAAATGTAGCTAATAGAGTTGTACCAATGGAATCATGGGGGCAATTTGGCTCATGTATGACCAGTGAAAGGCACCCAGAAGAAGAAGAAACCGCAATCTGTGGAGTTTACTGTCCGTATATGGACCATCACTGTCAACAGCACAACCTGAGGTTTTAATGAGCCCTAACACCTGCAGGACCAGAGTTGAAGAGCCCTGACATAGACAGATCACTAGTCCATCCCATTAAAAACACATATGCACACTTGCTCCTACAGTTCATTTACACTCACCATCTAACCTCATATGCATGTTTTTAGACTGTAGGAGGAAGCCGGAATAACTGGAGACAACCAACACAAGCAAACTCCAAACGGAGAGGCCTCAGCTAAGATTTGAGGATTTTTTTTGTTAACCACCACACCACCATGCGTCACTCAGTGGAAACCAGCAATATATACAAAGTGGCTATATATGTAAAACAACCAATTAGTTACATCTATACAAGTGGGTCTGAATTTAAACATTGTTCTGAGTTACCAGAGAGGTAAGGAGAGGGTCCAAAGCAGACATGGCTGATGCTATAGTCAGTCCATAGACCTGCTGAGTTTGAATAAACACAGCGTTGCTCCGAAAAGCACTCAGTCTGTAACAGACTGCACATACAGTCTGTGTGTTCCACCCTAACGTAAAGTATTTTAGTACAATACTCGATGAATTACAAATGCTTCTGGTTTAAGAAGAAATACTTTTGACTGCAGATTCCCTGGAATTTGGCTCTGATATTTATGCCTCCCTCAGGAAGAGCTGTAATTCAGAGACACTCTTCAGTCTCTGTTATGTATACTGTTACAGATGCATCAGCTGTCCAACATCACCATGTTAATGTAGTTTTACGAAATATAATATAATCCTGACAGAGTTCAGTGTCTTTTGCTGACTGGTCTCAGTGTGAAGGTTAGAATTTTGGGTGTTTTGGCTTAAAATGAAATAATCTGTAGTCTTTGAAAAGTGCTTATAGATTGTTATAAAAACAAAAAACTGAACAAAAGCTCTACATTTTGAATTATTTGCTTTTTTAGAGCAGCAGCAGTGGACAGAACTCCATCAACTGAGCAAACATCTGTCACTCTGCCAGGCAAATAACCCCACCAGTTTACTCACTATGACATTTTCAACAAAGCACTAATTGCTCACACACTCCAATCAAGACACAGTGGTCTCCACTTATGAAAAACAAGCGCATCAAATTCTGTCTATTTGCCAAGCACACTGTCTGCCTTACGCCCCTTAGAAAAGAGGACAAAAGAGCCAGTGTGTGTGAAAACAACCTGTCGCCTTTCCTCATGTCAATCTCTATTAGTGTAGGAGCGCTGTTTGAGTGGAACTTTGTGAATGGGGCCCATTCTTTTCATTCCTCTGCTTCCAGGGGTAACAGAGCCAGGAATTCCACCCCGCTCCCACTTTTTGTTACCACAGTCATGCATGCAATTGGTTCTCAGCCCATACCAAACTTGTTCACTTGACATCTTAATATAACTCAGACATGAATCGGCTGGCTGCTGCACAGTCACAATCAGATACGGTAACATCATGATGTGAAGGACAAGCTGCAAATGATCAGGGGTCAGAAAGTTGGTCCCAAGAACAGCCTTCCTCATGCGGTTTCCTCTTTCTCCACAGAGCTGTGGTGGTCCTGTGGCACAGAAGAAAATGCAACGCAAAGCACAACAGCAAAACCGAAGCCACACACAGAAATAACTTAAATATAACTACATAAAATGGTCAAACAAAGCCATACATAAATAAATATATAATCACAAAATAAAATATTTGAGAAAACAGCAGTGAAACTTGACACAACTGCAGCTTTCTAGGTAACATTTGCATTGAAATAGCAACTAAAGCAATAAAACTAAGGAAATAAATGTTTGGTTGATTATTTCACCTTACTGATAATATCCGTTGGTATTGTAATTTACATTGTTTGAATGCCTCATCAGTGATTTTCACAATGAGGTACACCTTGTAAAGACTGTGCTTCAGTGGAAAAAGTGAAACAGCTAAATGTGAGAGTATGGCCCCCTCTGAAATATCTCAGAATCCCCTGCAATATCCTCCTACAGGTATTTTTTATTTTCTGTTTTTAGTTTTCTGGTGAACTGAATTATTTTATTTCCCAGAGTAATAATAAAAAAAACAACACATATTGGTAGTTTTTACACTGTCAGGGACCTCAGTAATGTGTGGGACAGCCTGGCACCTCCTCCTCCTCATGCTGGTCCCATTTCGCTGTGGGATGGAATTTCATTCTTCAACCAGGAGTTGTTGAAGGTCAACCAGTATGTGTGTTGGTCTTTCTTGCACTTTCAACACATCCCAGCTGACCCCACAAGCGTTGAATTGGGTTTAGGTCTGGACTCATCCTCTCCACTCCCAAATTCTGGAGGTATACTGTGATGTTTTTTTCTCCATGGTGGAAAGTTTTGTCACCCTGGAAGATGGAGTTACATCCCAGATTCTGGTAGCAATCAGGTGCCTGTCACACATCTGTGATGGACACACAAGAGCTCATTCTAAAGAAGCCCAGTCCTCACAACTTATAGCTCGATATAAAGATGACTAATCAAGCTTTCCTATGTTGTGTAATACAACAGTAATTTGTATTTTTAATGGTGCTAAAAAACTCAACTAAACACAAATTCCTTTACTATTTGTGCTGAGAAGATTTAATGTCTAAACTTAGGCAGAAAACGTCAAATCTTAACTGGTAATAATGTGCGAACAACAGTAAGCAAAATGAAAGCCACCCCCCCACCCCCTTTTTGCAGAAGACAAATGGTGGAAGACTACCAACTGAACTATAGTTCAGATAATGGATGAAGATAAAAATAATTTTCAAATGTAGCATTGTTCTTAATTAGAGTAGTGCAACATTCCATTTACATGTAATTGGGGCATTCCATGTTTTTGGCCTGACCAGTACTCTGTCCCATTTTTCCATTGTCAAACTACATGAAAGCCATACTTTGTTAACCCAGAACTTTAGATTGCATGTTGCAGAATGGAAATAGAGGCTGTTCTGTTCTTTGCTGGAAATTTAATAGGATAAGTGTCAAAGGTCAATGTTTCCTTTTATATGCAACCATTGAAATAAATCTGTGTTTTTTTTTAGACTGAAAAACTAGTCAAGAAGGATGTGGTGTGGATGGCTATAAAATGATGCATCTATCATATTGCATGCATCTTTATGTAGAAAGATTAGTAATTCCACCTCCGGATGCCTTCAGAGTTCTTCAGTGTCATCGTTTTCCTCAAGATGTGATATGTGATCCATCAATATTTACTGTCGCTGGTTGTCGGTGACGTGTCTGCATTTCTTTAATCCAAACTGAATTACATTCTGCGGTTAACATTAGACTACTTTGAGTTAATCCTGGGTGGGCGGAGGTCCACCAGAGAATGACACAAACCACCCACACAAATATCTGCCACATGACAGAATGGGGTAGTATTAAGATTCATATAGCTACAGGACTGGTTTTAATGATGGTAATCTCTTTTCCTTTGTCTTTATTAGATTGTTATGTAATCCTGGATGACATTTTAGAATAATGGACGCTTAGATGCCAAGTGGAAATGAAAGGAAAGGAGCGTGAATGTGGAAAATATGAAGTATACTGTCACTAGAAAGAAAATGATTAATAATAGAAAAGAAATAAGAGGCAAATCCGGGGGTTAAGGAACAGAGAGAAGAGTGTCGATGACAACGCAGAACTCCTTTGACTGCCACCATATTCACACTCATCACTTTAGTTTACCTGCTGAGCTGCTTTAATTAGGGCAATGTTCTTTCTCTTTACTCATTAAAAATGTATGACGAAATAATGAATGTATGCATGGAAAGCAAGCAGGTGGGATTTGCAAAGGGCATGTGTAGGATGAAGCAATAATCAGTCCCTTTGCATGCATTAATTATATGTATCTCTGTTCCAGTATAGTTGATGTTGATGTTTCTGAAAGTTCCTGTCAGAAACAGTAACAGAATACACTGTAATTTGGTGGCTGATTTTTTTGTGCAGGAGTAGGAGAGCATTCTAGCCATGGTGTGATGATCAGAAATATGTAATGTATCTATTTGCTCTAGATTATCTATGTTGAAAATACTTATATTTAACCAGATTCTGTGATTTAAATGCACACTAATATATTATTCTTTCAGTGCTTTACGTCAGAGTCTGTTTACAGGTCTAACTAGTTTTTCTTCCTAATATTTGCTTGAAGCTGGAGGCTACAGACAATGCCTGCAGTATTATACACTGAGCGGTATTGAGGGTAATTTAAGGTGTTTCAACAGAGTCCTGCTGTGCAAAAGAAAACAAGAAAAAAAAGGAAAATCCACTCAACCATCATCTTTTCTGTCATGCTTTTGAAGGGGGTGTAAAAACATGAATGATAATATCTGAAATGTGAAATTCACAAAGGCTCATGGACCAATTTTCACCATTAACCCTTTTAGCCATGTGGCTATTTTTAGGCGTCGCCTCACAAATGTTATAGCCAAAATGAAATGAGTGTATCTCTGTAGCCTCTGGATACTTTTGGCATCATAATACTCCAGAAGGCCAATTTGTAAAGATTGTTGAGAATCTATTTTAATTAGTAATTACATAATTTGGGGATTTTTTTCTTACTTTGTTTGTTTGACTGTTTTCAATAATGTCATGAATTCATTTGTTCAAGCAGTTGTCTTATGCCTATGGCAGATGACCTTACTTGTCTGATGGATAATTGCTTTTAAATTGATTAGTTGGTTTAAATATGTTTATACTATACTGCATTGTTTTTGGTATCATTTAGGGAATCTATTGATGACCACAGGCGGAGTAGCTTTCACCTCCATGGCAGCTAAGGGGGATCCTATTAACAATAAAGGCAAGTTTACTCGTAAAGCACATTTCATGTACTGTACACGACAATTCAAGGTGCTTTACATACAAACATTAGAAACATTACAGCAGGGTGCAGAAAGCATTAACAGACAAAAGTAAAACCACAAAATAAGAAAAGTAAAGTAAGAAACCGTACCGTACCGTACCGTCCTCTTCCGCTTATCCGGGGTCGGGTCGGGGGGGCAGCAGCCTAAGCAGGGAAACCCAGACTTCCCTCTCCACGGCCACATCAGCCAACTCATCGGGGGGGATCCCGAGGCGCTCCCAGGCCAGCCGAGAGATATAATCCCTCCAGCGGGTCCTGGGCCTCCCGGTGGGACGTGCCCAGAACACCTCCCGAGGGAGGCGCCCAGGGGGCATCCTGACCAGATGCCCGAACCACCTCATCTGGCTCCTCTCGAGCATCTGGTTGGCCACTGGTTTAGTTCTCTTTAAATGAGCATGCTTTGTTTCCCCAGATAGAGGGATTCAGTGGCAGTCTGAGACAATAAATCAGGCTGGGAATGTGAAACCATCCCAGGCCACCACCACCTAATTAACACAAAACACCAGCCTGCTGATGTAAGAGTGTTGAATAATAAAACAAAGGTTATACATGCCACACACACAGCTTTTTCTGTTTCCTCTGCAAAATGAATATTTCTGTTGTGCTGCAATAACCTGTACTCAAATCATAGAAATGAAAACTCTATTTTATCTATGAATACTGTGGCTGCACATTAACACTGTAGTAGTAGATGAAAAAATATATAATCTACTCATCTTTATTAGCATATAACAAATTACCGTTATCTAAGTGGGATTTTACCTGTTTAAAGGTTAAATGAATATTCTGTAAGGATTTATATTCAAATCAGGTATTATCTTGCGTCTTTGTAGTTATTTAAAAATCAAGCGTGGCCCCACCTGACCACTGGGCTCCCAATAGCAAGGCTGGAACTGGTGGGATTTGTTTGGAGTCATGTTGACCCGTTCAGGCTCATCCCTGCTTTAAAACCTGAACTCAGGGGGTGTTTGGTTAACTTGCAAGTGAACCCTGATGCGGTTTGCTCACAGTGTGAAAGCCAACAGAGCATCCAGTGAACCAAAGAGACGGTGTGACGGAGCATATTGTAGAGCCACAAGTTGGATAACTCCTGCTTCTGGACAAATCCTTGGAAGCAAAAACAGAAACTTCATGGCTGCACAAACTTGGCGTTGACTTGGAGAGAATGAACCGACTAAAGGGGAAGGGTTTCTGTTTTCATCCCTGACCAATTATTGTGCCAAGTTTTCCTCTTTTATCTCTATCTTTATCTTATCTCTATATTTGTTCAGGATCTTTTCAGAAATTCAAATGTCTCAAGGACTTGGCACGACTGTGTCATCAGAGCTGGACTAGTGTGAGGCATTGTGTGTTTGCACATTTCAGGTTTACATCATCCAGCTTTTCTTCTGTAGTAGAGCTGCACCTTACTAGTCCGTGACAAAAACTATAGCTTTTCTTCTTGTAACAAAGTTAATGACTTGAGAAAGAAACATATTTACCAACATGCTCCCATTTTCTGTGCACTAATTTAAACTCATACAATGACATTTTTTTAAACCTAAAATAAATGGTTTAATTTGGCCAGCAGGAGGCAGTGAAGGAAAGCTATGAGCTACAGCATCAACGTTGACACGGTTATTAGATTAATCTAATAAAAGTGACAGTTTCTCAGTATATTTCTTGCTGGCAGTCCAGGTTTTCACAACATAGCCAAGGGAATTTAAAGTCAGTGTTAACTTGGTTTATTCTGCTCTCTTCAACATCAACGACCTGCTGCGTTTAAACTGCTGAATTTTGTTGGTGTTCCATCTGCTTCCCTGCATGTAGGAAGTGAGAAAACACTTACTTTACCCTCTGTGTCTGTGCAGCTAACTACATGGACAACTGGAAGTGCACAGGTATCTTGAAGGGAGACGGTAGCCCGCTGACGGGTTCTTCTGGTCAGCCCTCTGCCATGAGCACCGTGGTGGGCTCCTCTGTTCAGACCTCCCAGAATGCCCTGAACGGGATGGCAGCAGGAAGGTAGGTGTTGTGGTGCGTCTGACGCCACTCACCCAGTCCAAGCCCAGCCGGTCACAACTGACTACTTTATCATTGCCTCACACTGACTGAGAGTGAAGCTGCCCACTGACAAACCTCTTGGACTCACTGACCCAATGCTGCCTTCATGCAAAGAGCTTGGCTATTGGCTTCCAGCATACAGGTGATCTGGATCCAGCCTGTGGAGCCTGTGTGTTATGGTGACTTCCTCTTGACTTGTACGGATGCATGTCATAAGAGCGACGTCATGTATCCACTTTACATTGCCAGTGTGAGGGCTAAATGTTGGGAAAGTGTTGGTTTTGTTTGTTATGTGAGTATTATTGAATTATTAGTAATTTAGGAGATGCAGTAGAAATATTAGTTTTTTGGTAACTTTACTGTGTAAATACAAAGAAATTTAATAAGTTTGAGTTAAAAAGATCTTGCTGATGAGTTTTGAACAGTTATGAAACCAATCAAACCTCTCCTCACTTATCTTTTCAAATAAACCTAACTTTGGGCAGGTAATGCCAAACTCTTTGCTGAGCATAAGAAAAGCTTGAATGAAATCATATTAACCATTTGTAAACACAGAAATGTGAGTGTGAATACAGCCATTTAAAGGGAATTCTAAGTTTCTGCTTCAGAAATTTGTAAGGAATAGAGGTTCTGCTATTATTTTTTGTCAGATCCTTGAGGCATTCTGTCCATGTGACCTCCATTTAAATGTGTAGCTATTCTTCCTGTTACAAAATTACAATACAAGTTAAGAAATGAAAATTGTATCTCATGTGAAGCAGAAATTAAATGTACCATTTGGTTTAACATTGATATGTGGCTGTATTTATGTTCATTTTTATTACCTTAAAACTAAACCAAGTCATCTTGACTCTTGATTCATGTCTAACCTGAGTAACAAGATCACTATGTTTTGTATGAGATTCTGTGTTTTGATGAATTAGATTTTTGGATTTCAGATTGTCACAACATTTTACTCCGTTTCCTAGCATTCCACCTACCATTTGTCATAAATAAGTGTGAAGTGGGTTTGCTGAAGTTAACTTGGTATTGTATTGCTTGTTGCATGCAGGATTGGCAAGAGAGCTCCCTTTGCTCCTCCCCTGCGGCAGCTGACCTCTCCAAAGATAAACCAGAGTCCAGCATATTACTAATGTGTCTCGTGCATCAGCACTGCGTGTCCACACGTGAATGTCTTTAAAATACAAGATTGTGCTTGGTGCATTTCATAGCTGATTACTTGGTCATAACTGGTTGGAGTTTTTATCTTTACCATGAAAAGTGCATGCATGTACTTCACAGCTTTGTTTTGACCCCTTAATGTTCAACGGTGTTGGATAATGGCATTGCGCACACGCTTTTGGAAAATAAACTTCTTTTTTTTGCCACACTGCCTGTCATTAATCCATTTTTTAATTTGTTGAGTCTATATACAGGATTGTTTTATTAAATTCTCATTTCTACTTTTTGTTTTTCCTATATATTCCTTCTGTTTTTTAAATATTTTTTCCCTTTCCCTGTCCATGTATATGTCATCTGTTTTTGTTTTTTTCCTGTTTCTTCTTTTTTTTATCCCTCCTCCCCCAATGCTTCAGGTATTTCTTTCCTCCTCTGGATCGTCCTAGAGCGGGTAGCAGGTACGGTCTGCTGCCTCCTTCCTCCCTAATCGAGCACTGTGATGCTGAACCCGTTGTTCAGCCTCAGCAACAGGCTCTTCCCCACAGACCCTCCTCTAGGGCACTACTGTCCCTACCAGAAGCTGAAGAGCAATGATTTGTCTTTTTTGGTGTGCATTTTAAATAATGAATAAAATAGTAGATTGCTAAAGGGGTAAGGATGAGCTACAATACTGCCATTAATTTTTAATAAAGAATTTTTTTGTGTATATTTTCTGATGCCTCTTTTTATTGATTCATTTAGAAAATAAATTGGAAGATTGTTTTACATAATTCCTCTCCATCAGATGTCAACTAGTGGGATATGTAAAAACAAGTTCTCCTTTTACATAATTGAAAATAACATAGGAGGAACTAACTAGTATGGAAAAAAAAAACAGGGTACATGATTCATCATCAATGCCTCAGACAGCGAGTGGTGGTGTTATTCAATCTGTTTTTAAAGTATTCCAGATATTCCTAAAACTGACACATTCCTCTCTAGAAGGAGCTGATGCAGTTCAGTCTTTGCTTTCGGATTTGAACACCAGCCCTGCTGTAGCGTCGGAGTGAGTCAATAAACGCTACTGTTAAGCTAATAATGCCATAGATCATTTCAGGACCACACAAGATAATGTGGCCCTTTATGTGATGAGTTAAGCCCAACATTTCGTTAAAAAATGTCTTCTTTGTAACATTATTGTACAGTGTATTTTGTGAAGTCATGCTATAGACTCAGCTGAGGTCTGGGGTTTGACTTGAACATCCCAACATATTTAAAGATTTACCCTTAAACCACCTGAGTTGCTTTAGCAGTATGTTGAGGGTTATTGTCCTGCTGAACCAAAGGCCCCGTCTCAAATCTCAGGAGTTTTACTGTATTAAGCACAATCATTCCCTCAACTCTTAACAGTTTTTTAGTTCCCACTGACAAAAACAAAACATCTCCAGAGTACGATGCTGCCACCACCATGGCACACTGGTAGTGAGGATGGGGTTACCTTTGGTCTCTTTGTTGCCTTTGTGATTAATGCCCTTGTTATTTGGCCCTCCCTGGACATATTTGTTGTGGAGTTAAATTCTTTCCAGTCTGAAAAAGGATTTAATGGTGTTGTTCAGTGTGTGAAATGTCTTTTATAACTCAATCCTGATTTGTCCCTGACCTCTTTGGAGAGCTCTTTGGTCCCCATGGTACCTCTTGATCAGTTTTGTTGCAAAGTCACTTTTTTTTCTTCCATCAACCCAAAAACTATTTTTTAGAGATAAATGTAAGATGTTAAAGTTTATTAATTCATTTATTCTTGTACGGGATTCTTGTATTGGATATATATTTCCAATATCCCTCCCCAAAAATGAATCCCTCTTTTATTGATTTTTCAGAAGGAGCTCCCAAGTGATATATGAATGGGCCATTGCTATTTTGTAAACCGACCCGACCAACCGAGAGCGAAGTGGCACAAATTCTGTCCAATCACAATTTATCTTTTCATCCTCTCTGGCCGTTTTGCCCAATCAGAGTGATCCAAACGGCTTAAGTCCCTCCCATAAAATATGACGCACACGCGGGCTTCCTGTGGTTTCTGGGCGCTGTTTGTGTTTCAGAACTGTAGCAGACTTTGTTTGATTTGGCAAATTTTAAGAAAAAATGAAAAATATAAGCTGCGAGGAAGTTACATTCGTTACCTAAACTACATTTTCGGCGTGCCTGAGTAGGTTTATGAGTACTAAGGTTAAGTTTGTGGAGAGAAGTCGTGTTGGCCCGTTCCTCGAAAACTGAATGTAAGTTTTAAGATCACCTAACGTTTACATTTTGACCACTTTCTTAGCGCAAATTGAGAAAGAATAGCTTTAGAAAGTATGTGGGCCAAGTTTAAATGTCACTCCTACCTGTTGTCGTTTTGTTACGCTTGCTTTTAAAGTTTTGAACAGTAACTCAGATTTGGAGGGTGCAAGCTCGTGACAAATGCTCTTGTTTTTAGCAAGTAGCTATTAACGGCAAATTGAAGCTAATCTAGCGTGAATTAGCAAGTGATACATAGACACGTTTAACCGCAAATCTGTGAAAAAAATTGAAGTGAAACATTGAAGAAATATTAAGCTAAGAAAGAAAAACTCTACTTCCATCATTGTTTATTACAGCCAAATCATATCTAGACCAAAATGAAATGGTCCAACCTGGGCTAATGAACTGTTCATTAACAGGGATGATATCAGAAACTTTCTTTGTTTCTTTCTCTTTCTGTCTTTTTATTCAGTCTTTGCAGATGGTCTTGACCTAAACTAACTCAAGCCACATTTGGCAGTCCCATTAAAAAATGGCAGAAACTTTTTACAAGTTGGAGGATGAAGCCTTTCCCAGTTTCCTTGAAAAATCTCTGGCAAACATCAGTGGCCGTGCCACACTGGGGAATGTGACATTGGGTTCAGGCCCAGGGCTGCCAGTGGCTGCCTCTACAGTCGCTAAAATTAGACCCTCATCTGACAACAGGTGCGAGCATATGGTTTTTCTTTTCTTTTTTTCCCACCTGTTTTGAACAGATGTGACTTCTGTGTCTGAGGCTCTCATGCATTATTCTCAAAGTTAATCCCACATGTTGATTGATTTTATAGCAGTTTTACTGGTGTTTGCAGTGGTTTCCAACTCCAAGTTAAGCTTTTAGGTGCAAATGATCCGCATTTGGCTTGTATGCTACCAATAATTTGATATTGTAACAGCATTGCATTGGGGCTTGTTTAACAGAGATCATGTTGAGGCATCTTATCTAGAGGGTGGAGAACTGCAGCACGGAAACTTAATGTCATCTGTTGGTGAACAGCCCAAGTTTGCCCTCAGCTTCAAAGATGATTTGTGAGTATATACAACCATATTTAACAAAGAGTTTGGTTTGTTTTCTTTGCCTCTTTAATTTTATCAGAACTATAAAGAAAGTTGGCTCTCAATCATGTGGTAAATGTACATTTTTGCATTCATTAAAAATTTTCAGGCAATGCAAAAATGTGCCCAAAGATTGATATCTCTAGAATATATATCTACAACATTATGTCTGCGGTATTTAATATTAGCTAATTATCTGTCCCCATAGCTATCTGTAAGGTCACTGACAGCCAGATGGGCATTTCTTCCTACTAAAAAAAGGGACGCAAAAAGTGATTAAAAAATAAAAAGTATGTCTAAACAATGACCCGAACTGCTAGGGAGAGCAGCAGTGCAACAAGTAGCTCGTGTAAGCAATATAACCTAAAGAGGCTAAAAGTAACTAAGTCCTGTTGGCATCAATATAATCTTACAAATGTTCCTCTTTTGCATAAGCATATATTGATCCGGTGTGTACATTAAATGAGCAAATATTGCTATAGCATTAGTGTGAGGACACAGACATAGAGAGGGGAACTAAATGACTTGAAGTGCTGCATGTATCTCTGCAGTGGTTTATCTTATTATTTAAGAAATTAAATGATAAAATTAGGAGTTTGTTTCCCAGTCATTTGTTATCCTATAAACACTATGATATAATGTTGAAACAACTTTAGAGAAGTTTGAAAACCCCCATAACTAAACTAAACTCTTCTGAAGTGCATAAACCTATGTTTTCTACATTCTTGGGTCTGAAACTGCCCTGGCGTGCTTAGAAAAAGAGATGCAGCAGTTCACAGGTTTGGTTCCCAGCCTGTTCTCATCTGTTGAGACCAGTACCAGCACTGGTACCAGTTGTTGGTGTGTGTTTTGGGTATAGATACGTTTGTTAGTTTGGTATAAAACGTTAAGCTTAATGACCATATTAACTGTGTTTTGATCCTGTTGATAAAATCTCTTTTGTTATTTATTCAACATGAAATTGCCCTAATTTAATTTACAGTTTATTTTTAAGAGAAGGTGAACTGTTCCTGTTGTTACTTGACCACAACGTCCTCGGTTAGAGTTTGCATGTTCGCTCCGGTCTTTTGTCCCGCTAATACTGAGCCAAGAAGGAACTGATTAAAACCCCTGTTTCCTGCAGTCAAATCTGACTTAATGCTGATAAAAAACATTTCACTCAAGTCAGATGCTGGGTTAAAGGGATATGTTGTAAGAAACTTTTGGGAGTTTTTTTCTTAGTCAAAGGATTTTTTTGTTTAAATAAGTAAAATTAACATTAGACTAGTATTTCATTTTTTAATGCTGTAATGTGATCAGATTTATTTACATCCCTGCTTTATTTTCTAGGGACAATGCAGATGACTTCATCGCAGCTCACCGCCTTTCAGACGTGCTGGTAAAGATCAGTCTAGATGAAACTGTATCCAGAAACCCAGTCTGCATGCCCAGTCCTCTTCCCATGCAGACGGGTTCAGAGTGTGGTCGGCCCACAGACTTTGGAACAGGTACAGAGACAGAAGTCGTTGTCTGTATTCTGGATCCCTGGCTCAGTCCTGGAATTTTACCGTTTTATTCAGCTCTTAGTTTGAAGTTGACCTGAGCCTATTTTGATTTATGATTGGTTTAAATATGCCTGCTGCTTGTTAGGTACAGAAAATGATTAAACACTTATCTCATATCAGTATTTTATAAGTTGGAATGTTCATCTAAAAATGTTTTGCTCTGTTTTCCCGTTAGATCTGTCAACAGGACTTCTGTCATTTGCCCAGTTTAGACAAAAGGAGAGAGATGATGCAAAGGTACAGGCTTTGTTTTTCTTTATTTATATACGTTGTTCCATGGCCAGAAGCAAAGACAAAGCCTCAGCTGAGGCTGACTATATCTCACTTGAAACAACCTTTTACTTCCCAGGAGAATATAAACTTGAGCCCTATTCTGACGGGATTAGTGTTACATAGGGACCACGTGTATTTGTAATAAATACAGAGATTGTCTGTGATTTTATTTCTGTGAGAAACGGCCATGTCGTTGATTTGCGATGTAATAATTCCCACGCAAATTCCCTACCATAATTTGCTGAACTCCGAGGTCCTCTGATTAATACTAATACAATGCAAATAGGGATCTCTGAGATTTGGACAGAAATGGACGGGGTGAAGTAGGTTTTACAGTATTTACTTCCGGCATTCAAGCATTTAATCGTCTTTATGATGATAAATGGAGGCTGCCCTGGAGTGTTTTGATAACTTTTTGGGTCCCAGACCAGCAACACCCCATCGGCCCATAAAGATGTATGGCAGGGAAAGGATGAAACAGAGTGGTTTAAAGTGCAAATGGTGGATTATTTCATGGCTTGCTTGCCATGTGCGGTAAGAATATCCTGTTAATAGTTTCATGGTCAAGGTTATTACGTTATAACAATTTTCTTTTGTAGCAACCACTTTAATTTATAGATAAAAAATTCAAATACGATTTAATACGATATGCAGCGTGCTGACATCACATCCGCTAAATGTCTGTAATTTTCTGTCAAATCTCAGACTTCTCTTATCCCATGTGAATGTGCTACAAAAAACAGACGTCGGGGGTAATTT
>JAVQJG010026363.1:0-15059 GCA_036024015.1 Craterocephalus amniculus
CCCCCTTATTTTACTATTAAAGGCCATAATATATATATTTGCCTTTTATTTATCAAAATGGTATTTATTTCAAAGTCTTATTTATATTTATTCAATTTTGAATATTTTGGGCCTCCATAATTAACACCAGGTTCCACATTATGGTTTACAAAGTGTTTTTCATTCACAGAAACAGCAGCCCATCTAATTGCACCTATGAGGCACTTTTATCTGCAAACACACACTGATGAACATAAGGGGGATGTGAGGATTTCATGTCTTATTAAAGGATAATTTTAACTTAAAAATGCTTTGCTCTCTTCCCATAGCTGTCTCAAAAGTCAAGTAGTTTTCAGTTAGCTGGCAGCTTCTTGGATGAGTCCATGACCTAATATTTTTGGGACAAGGTTTGCCAAATCAAAGGAAATTATTAAATGTAACTGAACTTGTAACGAGCTAATTAAATCCTTTGTACCTGGAAAAAGAAAACAGTTGATAAAAATCAGTTCATATAAAGTTTCTCACTCCAAACTTATTCAAAAAAAAAAAAAAAAATCAAAGGAAATTTTTGTAAGTAATTAATATTCTTTGCATTGATATGTTACAGTAGTCAATTCTTGACCTCAACTCATGCACTGTATATTGTCATGTTATTAATGAGTGCTGCTTATTACCATTTTGGTGTCAAAACAAAGCAGAAAGCAGGTGATTATTTTCTCATGCACTCAAACAGAAGCAGCATTTCGAAATTCTCGTTGAGCTCTGCAGCATAACAGAAATAAATGAATAAATAAATATTGACCCTATGAATGTTAGTCACATGTGGCGAATCTGGTCGTTATTGATCTGTCCCAGTAGTGTTATGCTATTACTGTAATTCCTGATCAACAGGTGATTGAATTGCTTTCATCGGGGTATGATTTCTTTGCTTATAAGCCAGTGAACTGATAAAGTGGCTCTTTCCCCCTTCAGTCAGACATAGTATTGTGCAGACGTGTGAGAAAGAGCTGTAGACAAGAAAATTCTTAAAAATTATCTAAATGTTTGTCAGCTCCCATGAAGAATGAACACTGATCAGCTTGGGAAAAAGAAAAACATTTTTGTTTTATTTTGCAAGTCAGTGAGGCAGAACAAGATAAATGACCTTTTCATATTGCAGACAAATGAGGTATCATTAAAACATTTTAACATATTTGTCATTGACATGTAAATAGTATGCAATTATGAGCATCTAACTACTGACAAAACTACATCCGGTCAAAGAATTTGCTTACAACATCAGTAAAACAGGGTCCCATAACACATCAGTTTGTCAGAGCTAGGGGCCAAACATAAAGATTTGCATTGCAAATACAAAAAAATCCATATTCTATATGTGTATATGTACGGAAATATGATAAACATGCATTTTAGTTACACAGACATTACATCACTGTCTCATTATTTAAAGTTTGGAAATTTGTAAGATACAGTAATATCAGAGGAGTCAGACGGGTTTTTTTGACAGCGGATCTGGATCTAACAGTTCTGTCTTCCATGTCTTGCATCTGTCCTCTAATTGTCTCCTATCTGATTGGCAAGAGGAGTGTTATTCAACGTAACCAAATACCTTAGCTGGCAGTCAGTCAAGCAGTCCAGACCACTGCTTACTTTGGTTTGTGCTCTACCTGGGGTGGATTTCTTGAGAAGCCAGGTGCTGGGATATCACGGTTATGGGATGTTTGGTTGGAGTGCTGATGATCTGTGGGGGGTTAGGTTGGTACATGTAATGGATAAGGGAGGGTTCTGGGGCATTGTATGGATCATGAAAACAGACAGGGAGACTGAGCTGGAGAGGGCAAAAGCATAGCAGGGTATGTGTGTGGAAGCATAGCGCCATGCAAAGAGCCATTCCCTGCTGTTGGTGCCAGAGCATCCACAGTCCACCTCCCTTCCCTGCCTTCATGACAGAATGATATATCTGCTTTATCTGCAGATGAATGCATAACACATAATGTGCTTGGAGAGCGGGACAAGGAGATAAGGGAAGGACGCGCAGGAAGATGTGAAAGGAAAAAGGGAGGAAGGGGAAGGATGTCGGTAAATGTGGCTTCCAAATCCTGTAGAATTTGTCATACCACATAACCTTCACTGTAACTGAAATGCAGGCCTGCAAAGGAAGAAGGACCTGTAGCATGAACTATACTACGAGCTTTGATTTGGCATTTAAAGGAGCATAGCAAAAGTTCTAGCTTTATTTCAAAAGTCTGCCCTTTCCTTGATGTGTATGCCAATGGGCTGCTTCAACTTCGACTAGGTTGGTCTTTGTTTACCTGCACTGCACTCGGTCGGAGCGCAAAAAATAAATAAAGCATAGCACAACATAGCTAGTATACGGGTAGCCGAATGCTAATGTAGGCCACAAGCCTTTATTAGCTTGTGGCCTATGCTAGCAGTAGGGGTTAATGTTGCGTTCAATTTGTCTCGGAGGGGGAACTTAGAAGTGGGAATGACGTCACATTCAAGTTGAGAGCGTTCAGGTTGACCAAGTCGGAAAACTTCGCAAAACCACCATATATCCCCTTAGTTGGTCGTAATTTCAAAGGCTAAACATGTTAGCAAACAGCTACCACTGTTACCAGAGAGATCACATCCAACGCTTTTATTTAGCATTTCAAACATGCGTGCATTTTGTAAAGTTTGTAAAGTTAAATAAGAACATTTACATATAAATATGTACTCTTAGTTTCAGTCACCACTAATGTCTTGGGAAGCCATCTTTACTAGGTGAAGTCGGTGTTGGTGGGACTTCCCTGAATTTCCCTGCGTTCAGGTTGTATTTCCAACTCAGAACTCAGAAAATACGACTTCCGAGGACAAATCAAACGCACCATAATGTTACATACTTAAAAGGTAGCATTGCAATATTGCATATCCTGATTTTCGTCATACATCACATTTACCTTTTCAGTAAGAAGAAAAACAGCAGAGGGTCCCATTTTAATCCCAGAGCAGATCGGAGCTCACTCCATTTATCGAAAGCTGCTCTGATGTTGACTCTCGTTTTATTCCTGAGGCGGTCAGACTCCAGTTTGACCCTTTCATCACACTAAACACAGTTTTTATTTTCTTTGTCTTAAAGAAGTTTATGTTGGTGTTTGAGAGGCACTTGAGGACGCCAGTCTCTTGTTATCCATCAATAGTCTTCAGAGTTCTCTTGATAATAATCCAATGCTGTCAGAGTAAACAGTACAATACTGGCAGTGAGCACCTGCAGTGCATCCACCCACATCCACGCCCCAGGGGATGTGAGCCCAAATCCCTCTCACTGAGCAGCAGAAACAGGACTAAAGGCAGCTGAGGTGGATAGAGATCAGTCCATCCTACATATCAGGCAATTGTAAGAGGATGATGGAAAATGAAATAAAGAAAATAAAAATTGCTTAGCATTTTAACTTGCGCAATGCACTTTTAAACAGGCTTGGTTATTTTTATAATAATTAACATTATGCTTACATGCTGTGACATGGGAAAAAATGTAACTTTTAAATTCAGTTATACTGATTTCTAACTCTTTCCTCATGTCTTATGGTTGACAGTTGTGCCCACTAGTGTCTTTCCCATGACTTGCCATGCACTTGGGTCATATCTGAAATTCCTATTCAGCTTGCCAAAAGCACAAGCTTTTCATTTTGTTCCCAAAAATATCAAGAAAGCTGGAGTAGATGATCCATCAAGACCTCAATATTGGAATGGGTTTTAAGCCCAACTTCTCCAAAGCGCTCAGTGAAGTCATCTTTCTCCAACCTCAGTCAAATATTTCATGTTGTGTACGCGTAACCGAAAACAAAGCTGCTTATCTGCCAAACAGTATGATTAAGAAGGCATAGACAAACAAACAATTTTGAGAAACAAAAAGAACTGTACTGTGGACCCATTCCTTTGGCTTCTGCTGAAGGGTTTCAGCAGCTTGTTGCTATTAGCAGCTGAAGACGAAGCCGGTTTCATTGCAAGTGAATAAAAAGCAAATCTGGGGGTATTTAGGCTGACGAAATACAATAAACTCACCACCAGGCTGTGATTGGAAACAGGTGATTCACTAGCTGTTGCTGATGTGCTAAAATGATCAGACAGCAGGTCACATCAGAAATTGTTTTTAAAAAACAAACCTGATATTAAATTCTTCAAACTGATTATGAATAGAAATAAATAGTTATCTTATGTGAGATTAATTTTCTTTTCTAAGGATGACATTAAAGTTCTCCTGTATATGGATTGTTTAATTGTTAAGTTGAGTTTTTCAAGGAAATTTGTTACACTACTGCTATGAATTATAATTTGTTTATTTTACCAGTATTCATCCATGTCCTCCAGCTCACAGGGCCATGTTCAGGCAAAAATGTGATTAAATTTGTACACTTTAAAATGAACATGCAAACAGATAAAGGTGGCCACCACAAAATCATTTCTCTGCGAGGTGAAATGCTTATTTGAAATACTGTGGCGTGCCTAATTTGAACTTCTACCTAATTTTGTTGTAATATTGCTGATGCCCACAGGTGTGAGATAACCTATTTTGTATTTTATTATACTTTAATTTAGTTTGTGCTCACTTTAGAGGATGGTATCCTTCACATAATCTTATTGCAGTGTCTTTCAAGTAGAAATATTTTGTGCTTTCTTTTTAATTTTTAGAAATTATTTGGGTTTTCTAGAGGCTTGATTTTAATTTAATCCTTTATTAGATAATAATATAAAGCATGTGATTTTTTAAATATTAGACTTCACATCCAAGAAAATTTATTTTCATTACACACAACTTCAACGTGATGAAGTTTCTTCAATTCAAGACCTTTTCATTGGCTCTTATGACTAAATGTTACATAAATTATGGTTCATTTTCACATGTAATTACTACAGCGCTGATCTCTATCACATGTTGGCAGAGTTAATCTTTTGAAAGCAGCCAATCCTGCACTACACCCTGACATTCCTTGTCTCTTTCTTGTAAAAATGTAAAATCCAACACAATCTCTTTTTATTAACTCGCATTTCGACTCAGGCAGTGAAACAAATATTATTAGTAGTAATATTTGAGTTGTCATTCTGGAATGAAAACATGCACCTCATCACGTCAAATCAAAATTAGTAGTAGAAAAAGCTGGTGGATACAGCAAAGACTAATTACATACACTTACATTTACATATTTTTTTCATCTTTTTGTTAAACAATGGAATACTGTAGAAATACATCCAGCCCAACACCCTATGAAGCTTTTCTTGTTAACCCAGCTTATATTTTTATTTCTCAGAAGATTGAACATGTTATATATCGTGATTAAAAGACATGTTGCGTATGAAAATATAGAGTGTACCATATTCCTGTGAGACCTTACTCACTTGTTCAGTGTTGGTCAGCTCATCTTTGCCAGACACAACACCAGATCCTGCTGAAATGTCTGATTTGTTCTGTTTGTGTACACTGATTTCAAAACACAGCACTCTTAAGGGAAAGATTATGCACATGTCCTTAAGAAATGATGAACAAGTTATTGCAATATGAAAGGACTTTCCTTACTTTTTTGATGAGGCTGCATATCATTCGCCCGAAAAACACTTAAAGCAGCCTGTTCAAGTGTTATCAAGAGAGGTTTGGGCCACAGCAATTTTTAAATATTCTCTTTCAATTGTATGTGTGGAAAGCATCATCTCTCCAGATGCTTAAAAGGGCTTTGAAGCCCATTTAAAATTTTAAGAGGCAAGTTTCTAGTGTGGCTAGAATATTGTAGGCTACCAGAGTCTGGCTTCTTCCAAATCACTTTGCATGAAAGGAATACAGGCAAGCTCACAAACCCATGTTCAGATGGGTTTTCAGTGGAGGATGATAAAGAAAAGACTATGTTGCCAGGTGTTTGAATCAGTCCTTACTTATTTCAGCCTTTAAGTCATTTAATGAAATTTGCACCTTACGTACTTTCTTGTTAATTTTTTTATAGTTTTCTATTGGTCTGTAAACACATCAGGTGATTGATGGGGATACATTCTCTTTGCTTCTCAAAACAGACTTACCAATGTTGTGAATGTATGGTGACCTACATATTGGATATACTTCGGAAAACTTGAAAAAGTGTATGCGTGTGTGTGGTTGGAGGGGGGGGTATGGGGTGAGTGCAACACAAAGAGAGAGAGAGAGACAAGAAAGCAAAGAGAACAGATAATAGAAGAATTGGTAATGCAATATATATTGAGATGAGAGCCCTAGCAGAAAACAGTGTGTGAGTGTGCAGCACACAGAGGGATGGAGTATATTGGATAAAAACTCTTTGAAAAGGAAACGTACTCAAACAGAGTTAATCTGCTCTGTATCTGTATTCTGCTGTCATGCTCCTGCTCTCATCCTCTCCTCTCATTACCTCTGCTAATCTGTTTTTACTCAGCCTATCCTCCAACCCCCTTCCACTCTCCTGTCCTCTTTTCCAGGCACCCCAATCACTTTCATTCCTTTTTCACTCGAGGTGATTTTTATCTTTTGTATCTTTTGGAGAGACTTTTGTTATTCTTTCCATTGTGGTCAACAATCAGGGGAAAAGGACTGACATTTCATTGATGGATACAGTTTACGAGTTCATGTTCATAGCACGTTTTTAAAGTATCCATGTTACACAATTATTAAACATTTTTATTCATTAATTTAAGTATTGATTTTATTACAAGTTTATGAAAGTCGGTTTAAACTTCTTTGGGAAGTTTTCTCTGAAATCTTTAGGAGGTTTGACTAAAGTCCTAAATATGTTGTATGCCCAGATTGTACACACTTGCGAACTGCATAAACCATCATTCACATCATTAAAAGTAGATCTAAAAGGACACAGATGACATTATTTACTTCATTAATGTTTCACTTGTTTACTTGCTTTCATTGGATGTAAGCTTCTTTTCTTGCCATCACTGAGTCACCTTTTTCCCTTTCACTCTACATGCAGGAAACAACACGATGCAGTGTAACTTTTGACCACTTAAAGGAGAACTATGCAACTAATTTACCTCAATAAATGTTTTTTAGAATCCCTGTGGTGGTAAACAAAGACTTGGCGGGGTGATTCGCCAGTCTCTCCCCTCCTCTCTGTCATGAAAACAGCATTTGCAACTTTCGGATGGGCAGACCCGACCACATCTCGCGAGAACAAAACCTGCTTTACCGCACTCAGACCCATTTACAACCGAGCCACTAACAGTGCTAGTTTAGAGTAAATCAGAGCCAGACTAAACATCGGTTCTTGGATTTCCACCATCTGAACATCAGCTCCTCAAAACTGGCTGTACACAGCCAGACACCAACCTTACCGGACCAGAGTGAGGAACTGGTTCACGTAGTTTGCATCCCGGGCTGGAGCCGGATTATCTGACCAACACAGACGTGTTATAAACCAGCGGCGCAATGGATTAAAAACAAACTAGGCAGAGGAAGAAACCTGTTGTTTCGGACTTGCGGAGTCCCGCATAAATAAGGTAACATTCATTGTCCCTGTTTCCAGCCGTGATGTCTGTTCCTCAGTCACTAAGCAGCAACAGGGAAACTCCCCCTCACTGTGCTGGGTGCCGGGGTGAAGCGACACACCGAGCTAACGGGCCGCCCCGGTGCTGAACAGTCTCAGTAAAACACCAGTCACGTCTACAAAAACTAAATAAAATTCGTATTCTGATCTGCGATCCGCCCGCACCAGAAAAAATATAATCCGTGGAATATTTACCCGCAAATCGCGGGTAAAACGGCCGCTACCGGACAGACAGGACTCTGCTGCTACCAGCATAGCAACATACAGCAGCATCAACAAGCTAGTAGAGGCTTAGAAATACATTCGGGGATCACAAAAGTGAAGAGACAGGCAGAGAAGACGTGTCTGTGCTACGGGGGTGTCGGGGGGGATGTTTAAACTTTACAACAGTAAGCTGTCAAATAAAACCAGTAGAGGGAGCTCCAAGCTAAATTTGCAAAGTACTGCTTTAAACTTCCCACAGGCAACACCACACTGTCTTTCTCTTCCTGGCCTCCTCATACACAGTTTTCATATTCTTACTTTGTTCGGCCATGACAAACTTTCTATGGAAGGGGAAGAGAGAGTAGCACAAAGCAATGCCCTCTGTGTATAGAGGGGGACCGTAAAGCAAAGCTCTGCAGGTCACATGATCCCACGAGAGCCAGATTTGCTCCTTTAAAGTTCAATCTCTGGTTTCTAAAGAGGGCAGCCCCCTCAGAATGCCGACAAATTACAAACACTGTATGCTTGCCCCAGAAATCCTCTACTATTACTTACACCAGGCTAATATTTACTCAAAAATTATGCAGTATCCCTTTACAAAGATGTACGAATGTAACTTTGCTCATCCATAAAGTCCCATGTGGTCAGCATGTGCCATTGCAGAATTCCTGAATTGGTCTTAAACCATATCTGGGTTGATACTTTCCCTAAATGTGGTCAGTATATTTACTTTTGTGGATTCAACACTTTAGATCAGGCCTTCAAGTTGATTTAATCTATCTTACACACACCACCACACAACATCCAAATAAAGAATATCCACTAAAATATATGCAGTTAGCACCATACTGCACATGGCCTCCATGTCACACATCCATAAACAGTGGAAAACCAACATCATTCATTCTCCCAGCTTCAGAAAGTCATGTTAAAGCCAACTGACTTTTCACTTTTTTTTAGAGGATGTTACAACAGTGGCACATTGGTGCAGTGTTAGCGCTCTCGCCTCTCACCTTATGGCAGCTGGGCTATAGGTTCCAGTCCCCTCATACAGCCCTGTGCAGGATAAATGAGGTACTGAAGGAATAGCATGAAGGTTTTTTTCTTCTACTTTTTTTAAATTTACAAATATTTTTGTGGCACATATCATCTGCAAATTGATGACTTCAGCTCACTGGTTTGCACAGAGCAAAAGAGCTTTTTCAACTATATTCATGCATACCTCTGTGTCCCAAATCACACAACTGCATGTTAACTTTAGACTGGTGAAATATTCATGTATTACAATGGCCTGGTGTATAAAAGACTAGAGGTTATTGTAAATGAAAACATGCTATAAAACTTGATTTTTAAGAAGTGGGTGTACTCCTACAGTGTATTCACTCTGCAGATCCATTTATAGAAAATGTCTTTTGATGTAACTAAACAGGATATACCATATCTGATTGCTCACCCATCTCAACCCACACAGGACATTATGAAAAGATGCTTTTATTAGCACAGCGTGATGGAAGAAGCAGCGAACACACAGCCAACAGCTATTAACTTTGTCTGAAACGTCTCCTCTAAATGTCTCTGTCCTTAGAGGCCACCGTTTCTACATCCATTTGTGGATACGCTGCATCAGCATGCACAAACACAAACACACACATCCATCTTTAGACATGCTGTGTCAGCATGGAGACATGACACAATAAGACCAGAGCCAAATAACATACAAGGGCATCGGGGAGCAGCCTCCCACCATATGTAGTCATCCTTCTTTCACTTTTTGGCAACGTTCACTCTTTCACTTTTAATCCTAATTCTGTTACGTCTGTGTATCTCTCTCTCTGTCTCTCTCTTGGGATGATGATTTCTGTGAATTCCTATGTTTGTGTTTTCTTACGAAGCTGAAGGCTCTGAGCCTGTAGACAGTCTGAAGGTAATATTAGCATCTGCGCGTGCTGAGTAGTGATGTCCTAGCACTACTGCTGCTCCCGCTGCTTTTACTGCTATGAACAGAAAATCTAATCACTGATGGCCTGATGTGTTCCTGTCTGAGTGTCTAACCCCCCTCCACATCTCCCTAAACAAACTTCCTGTCTACCTCCTTGTACACTGATCACCTCCCCTCCCACTTTTACCTCACTAAACTCTGACTGCTTTTAAGCGCAGCAAAACAAACACTTATCTCAGACCACAGACAAGTAAGGTGTAAATGCATATAGGCGGAGGAAATAGAGATGGTGCCAGCTACAAATCATCATTCAGCCGTGGACAAGGAATCATCTGCCAACTTGCATTCATCCTCTGACAGCATCGTAATTCTGTCTTGTCTTTCCTCCATCTTCCCTTCCCGTTTATCTGTCACTGACCTTAACTGATCTCAATGTGTTCAGTTCTCTGATAAGAAATCATTCACTTTTAATCTCTAGTATATAAAGAGACAAATCAACACAAAATAGAAAGCAATTTACTCTCCAGTGATGCAGTGAGGCAGCTACCGTGAGACTAACACTGATCGCAGTAAAGCAGAAAGAGTTCTGTAGTCCCAGCCTTTCACCTCAGGCAGGTAATCACTTTAGAGTGGCTTTGCTGTGGTTTGTAAATGGTTTTGCAAGCTGCAACAGGCAGAAGAGAGTGGGGCTGGGTATGTCTCTCTCAGCTGTCACTGGGCTTTTTTATGGATTATGCATGCATGTGTAGGAATGGAGGCCCTTGCACGAAAGCTCAATTGGCAACAGAATGGAACAGAGAAATTAAAATGGCTCAAGAGAGTGTGTAAGATTAAATTGAAAAAAGACAGATGTGTTAGTGTTTTTGATGGTGTGTGAACTGATGTGGTTCTTCTGTGGGCAGTCTGCCACAGGCAAGTACAGTCAGCGGTGGTGGTTTTGGGCATCATGTTTGAAATCCAACTGGATAGATAGTCATGAAATTTATGCACAACATTTTCATCCAGCAAAAAGGGACCAAATGCACACAGACCTACTGCAGGCAGAAAAATCCCGGATACAGGTCACACAAAGGCTCTGCATGTTGTTAGTCTTCATATTCAGTCACCAGCAACAGTTGTTGGCAGCTGGAGGGAATTTATTTCCTCTTCAAAAGATTCCTGTCAAAGGTGATGTATCAATCTCCTCTCCGGGACTTTTTCTGAAATTAGAAAACATACTGTGGAGGGATAATAATAACAATAACATAATCACTTAGAGGCTGCAGACTTCTACCAAGCCAAAGGGTCAGTCACCTAAGAAAACCCCCTACTGGCACAACAGCCCATCCAGTATCCCCTAACCTTCTGGATCATCTGGGCATTGTCTGTTGAGTTACAAGCTGTAATTGTAAAATAATTCCCATCTCCCCACACAAAATAATTATTTTTTAAAAGTTCCTGGATCCAGACAGTGATCCGGATCTCCTCCAAAATCTAATCAGTTGTTCCATTTCAGAGATTTTCTGAAAAATCTATCAAAATCCATCCATTACTTTTTGAGTTATGTTGCTCATAGACAGAGAAACAGACAGCCAGACAAACATATGCCTACAAAAACCGTTGCAGCTGTAATAAGCTGAAATGTAATGAAAAATACAAATTTCATGAAAATCATTACAATGTTTTAGAATTGTGGTTCAACAGAATTTTCTTTTTTAAAAAGCAAAAAATATGATAAAGCAATGCACGTTATAACACTCATAAGCTAATATTTTGTTAAACAATCATTTGAGGTGATCACTGAAATCAGGTGTTTTCTCTAACTCTCCATCAGACTTCTGCACCTGTTGGCAGGTATTTTGGCCCACTGCTCATCAGCAAAGTACTCTCATTGGCCCTCATGCAAGAAGCACTCGTACGAACAGATTCATTCTTAAATGGCTCGTACGAGCAATTTAGGACTAAAATGCTGGATTCACCAATTTTCTCGTATTTCCAATCTTTCTTCAGGCACGAAAAACATAGATTTGGATGCTGTCATCCAAATCTATGTTTTTCGCTAAAGGATTGCTTTTCTTGTGATAAAAGAACAATTGTGCATTTTAAAATCCAATATAAAATATACCATCATATATCTTGTAGCTCTGCAGTACGAATTATAAATTATGTTTTTCACATATTTTTCGGCCTGATTTCGTTTTTTTTTTTAAAGTACGCCTACAAGTCAGTTGATGGTTTTGAATAACATGTCAAGTGCATTTATAGCACTTTTGTCCCACTGTTCGGCGTTTGCCGGTCCTTTAATTCCACTTCTGACTGAGACCGAGGTAAATATAGTTTTATGTTTGATATTCAAAAGATGTTAGTCTCCCGACTAATGCGGCTTTGTTGTGGGGTTGAGAGGCTCGCTGCAACGGTCACGTTATGTCTTCAACCAAAGCGACACTGGGTCGGGAAACGGGTGTCTGAATATGTTTAATATCAAACCTAAAATTAACTTTTCCTCAGTATGACTGACCGGTTTGACTTTATTGATCTCAGTCAGCAGAACCTACAATCTCTGAACTGGTGAAATTCCTCTTATTTAACCTCCATGCCATTTTTGTGAATGAACGCGTTTTGACAAGCATGGGAGGTTTGGCCTAATATGGAGTTATAGGGGCGTTAATTATGCAAATTGTCAATTCTCGCGAATGCGCGCTCACCTACGTACAGGTGGAATGCATCAAGTTTACGAAAGACATTTACTGATTAATCTGACGCTAAGAGCGTTTCTTGAATCTGACGAGGCACACTCGTAGGAGCGCATCGTAGGAGAAGAAGTAAGGGAAAGTTAGGACAAGAATACGAAAATGTTGTTGCATGAGGGCCATTGATCCAGGATGGATTTTTTGTTTGTTTTTAATATTTTTTTACAATTCAATTAAACTAAAAGAATTATTTCACAAAATTATGATTTAGTTAATTTATATGTATAATTACAGTCTATAGTTATTTGAATTACTATTAAAAAATTTTAAAGTATGCTTTCAAATCAAACTATTGTCATACCTGAATACCTCTGTTGCCTAAACCTAACCAAACAGCGAGTGACTACTGCAGAAAAACAGAACGTTAAATCTATACAAATCGAGATAAAAATAAGCCAAAGGAAAGTTAAAACATTTTTGTGCCGTCTGATTTAGACTATTGCAATTTCTTTCAGATGGCTGCCAGCTTCGCATTTGTGCCTTCTCAGTCTATTCCAGCCTTTACCACATGGAGCAAATTTTGACACATTCTCTTAAATTCTAAACAAAGTTAGGACTACTGTTAAAACGACAAAGCAAAAACATATAAATCAGGCCATTTTGGAATTTGTGTGAGACACATGTCTGATCGTTTGGTAGACTTTGGCAAAAAAAAAAAGAATTTGTCAACTTGTGTTAATTCAGAGAAACATAAACATGGTTGAATCTTTGACTTCTAAACCTACTTCATCAACAATGAGGTGCATGTCTGCAGATCTTTTATCAGGCGAGCGAGCTACAATTAATGCAATTAAAAATGGGTTCACAACAGATAAATATATATTTCACAGCACGTATTAAATGGCATTAAATGCGTAGTATTCTAAATTGTTTTTGAGTTGCAAACATGTATTTCCACTAAACAAGCTCTACTCCCGCGGGAGCATGGTAGACTAGGATTATGATTACTGCCTTTGCGTCTTTCATCAGAGTGATGGTTGTTTTTGTTTTTTTTCCTCTCCGTGGTTATAAACATGTATTCATGAATGTAGTCATCACTCCCATCACTACCTCCTATAATTAGAAAATAATCAGAGTTGGATGAGAGCTTCATTAAATCTCATCCTTGAGAGCCATCAGCCACAAACACAGGAGTGGGATATTTATCACGCTTACGAAAAGAACTTAGATCTGTTCAGGAAGAGAGCCCTGGTGGGATGACGCTGTCAGCAGACGCTGACACATAAGGGATCAAATTGTGAAGACAAAGAAAAACTGGTTCTAATGGTCACGAAACAAGAAGAGAGGGGGAGGAATATATGAAATGAAAAAGAAGTGGAGAGATGAAGAAGTGCCAATTAACAGAAACCACACTGTTTAGCAGCACTTTGTCTCCATGCAATATCGATCTTTCATGACCATTATGGAACCGATGTTTTTTGGTTGGTTTCTACTTCTCCGCATATTTCTCTTAACTCTAAATCGTGCAACCATCTTTGAATTCTCTGAAACATGTCAGCCCCTCAGCCAAAGCAAGACTAGCTGTGAAATGTCCAATGATCAGACACTGTTTGCGGGAATATAATTGAATAATCATTGCGTTTGATATGAGGCAAGAAATGCAGAAACAGAACGGCAGACAGGTGCCGTCTGCCAAACAGGCAGTTTGGCAGTAAAACAAAGTGAAAACGACTGAAAGAGTGATGGACGAGTGTGTAGACATTACAGGGTGTAATATGGACAGTGATGGACAAACAGAGAGGAAGGAACTACTGATAGATGGAGTATGGATGGAAGGAAGTAATAACAGCCTGAACCGAGTGTGGAAATGAATGGGAGCTGTGTCACTCATCGGTTCGAAATGTTGGCGATTGAAGAATGTCTGTAATATCCTTTTATTGTTATAGTGCATGTTGCAGGGATTGCTGTCGGACGTTGTGATTCCTCAAAAGGCTTTAACTGGATTACAGCAGTATCAAGCTCAGCCATCAAAACAGCCACAGCAGCTGTGTTATGTTGGGTCTGCCAACAGCTTTCTGTCTGTCACCGCATCACTGCAGCTTCCCAACGAGATCTGGAGTCTAGACTGGACATGTTACTCTAAATAGGCCTTCTAAATTATGCATATAAAAAAATCCTTGTTCATGTATTCATTCCTTCATAACAAATTGTAGTTTTTCAAATTTGGTCATCTTTTTATGTGTCCTTGATGTCACTTTAATTAGATTTTGGCTCCTGTGAGAGAAAGCACCATGGCTTTGATGCAAACACAAGAGAAGGCAGCAGGACCTGTGAAAGCAGATTCACTTGTTTTTAGCTGGCTGAGAAGAGGTGATAACCCCGGCTACTGTCCCCCCCACTCTTTGCTGAAGTGGTACAAGCCGACTTTGATCAATGTGGATCGATGTGGATGAGTGTGCAGCCGGAAGGTGCTGTGTTGGAGAAGGAGGGGGTGATGGGCCTCTGCTTGGTTGCACACTGTGTGTGTGGGAGGGAATTAAGACACAAAGGCCTCGATTTATTAACGCTTTGCGTGTACTAAAACAGGCGCAGACGGCTTTGCTCCGATAAAATCGGCCCAAGCTTATCTATCAAAGCCGCAAACATGGAACTGCGTCTGTTATCCTGGCAAAACTGCGCCGCTCTCCACTTTGCGTTTCTGCAGCAACTGCATATGCATTATGGGCGTTCCGG